>PVKA01028684.1:0-15720 GCA_004027165.1 Ctenomys sociabilis
TTTTTTTTTTTTTTTTTGCTGTGTGTTGTTCTCATTCAGCACTTTGCCAGAGTGATGGTACCTTCCCACGCCTTCGGCCCATGCCTTCATCCTCCCTGGAAACTAGGTGGCCTTAACTTTGATAGGCCAGCTCCCTCTCTTTAGCACTGTTGCTCTATTATGTGGCTGGCTTTGGGGACACTCAGATGAAAGTACAAAGGCTGTGCTTCCAACGCAGCTTCAGTCTACTTAGAATGCCTCTGCTATGCCAGACACGGTGGTAATCCTAGCACTTGGGAGGCTGAAGCAGGAGGATCAGGGGGAGTTTGAGACCAGCCTGGACTGTAAAGTGAGTTCCAGGCCACTGAACTGCATAGTGAGACCCTGTATCAAAAGATAAAACCCAAACAAACATGACAGCCTCCCTTAGCCTACGACTAACGGAGTCCACTAGGCAGTCACCCCAGAGCTTCCTAACTCAAGGCACATTAGAACCTAGCAGAGGGGTTCTAATGTGCCTTGAGACAGACCAGACAGCCTCCTTCCCCCAGGGATTTGCACACATTAAGTCCTCGGCAACCTTGTGATGGGAACAATGACGCAAGAAAACTCAGCCAAGGTCATGGGTGATTGATGACAGGGCGGGAGGTGGAACCCAATCTGTCTCTCTGGCCCCAGAATCGATTCCCCCTTAGCCAACCACACCTTCCCCTCTTCTGCAAAGATGGAAGTGACAGTGGGACTTTGAGTTGTGAGAGTGGGATAAAGAGGTCACTGCAGTAGGTGACTGATTTCTTTGGCTCTAAGAAGCACCCTGGGCTCCACTGTATCACCTGACCCTCGCCATGCATGGGTGGTGATGAGGGGCTGGTGAGTTGGTTTGAGGCCCTCAGCCATCCCTGTCTTGGTCCCCATCCAGAAGGGAGGGTCCCCTCAGTCAGGTGCTGATGGCAACACGTGCTACTATGTCTGATGTCCTGATTACCAAAGATTTGTTTGGCTTAACGAAATGACTGCTTTCTTTCTTTTTTTCTTTTTTTTTTTTTCTGGCAGAACCAGGGATTGAACTCAGGCCCTTGCACTTGCCAGGGAAGCGCTCATTCCACTGAGCCATCCCCCAGCCCCACTTACTTACTTTCTTTCTTTCCACTAATGATTTATTTATTTATTTACAATTAATTCTTTATTTTCATCTAGGAGCAGTTCTTTCTTCGAAGCCCTGCTTTGAGATACATGACATACGGAAACATCAGTGAACGCATTCAGTTAAGGAAACAACTAGGTTGCAAGTCATTTCAGTGGTATCTGGATACCGTCTTCCCAGAGTTGGAGGCGTCTATGATCATATGAAATAAAAGCAATTGGGCTGGGGAGATGGCTCAGTGGAATAAGCGCTTCCCTGGCAAGCACAGGGGCCTGAGTTCAATCCCTGGTTCTGCTGGGGAGTGGGGGGAGAGCAAAAAAGAAAGAAATTCATTTTCATGAATAGTGAGAGACCCCCCTCATCCTATAAGATGGTGGCACCAGAGAACAAGTTGGGAACATCGTGGAATGATGTAAAAAGCATTAAAAGGTAGAACCAGAATGGCCTGCATTGGGAGTGTTGACTTTTCCCTGTCAATGACAAATCCTAATCTTCTGTTACTCAGTGCCACTGAATTCCTGGGAGGCAGGATCCTGAGTGTTACAGACAGAAACTCACAGTTATGACTAGAGTGTACAATCAATTGAGGGAACCCATGCTGTCTACCAGTATCTTCCAAACTCACTCGGCCTTGGTGGCCTTCCAGGGAAGGTCCTATTTTGTTCTAGAGCTTTCGCCAACCTGAGTTCCACTCCAGGCAGACCCGATGATGTGCTTGCCGTAGGAATATGCCCACAGGGGGCCACCTTGGCACATTCTGATGCTGGCTGAGTCTGAACAAGCTCCTTTCCCACTGCCGGCACAGAAGCTGGCTGACACCTTGTTTTTGGAGGTTCCAAGTCTCTGCTCTACCATCCATTTGACGCTTATCTCTGTTACCATCCTCCAGGCTGCTCCCTTGTCCGCCCTTCTGTCCTTCTGAGTCCCTTCTTCCTCCCTGCCTCTGATCTTGCTTTTTTCATTCTGAAACACCTCCTGTGTCTGGCTGGTGTCCCACCTGTGAAAACACCCCCCCAAAGGATAAGGTGGTACTTTGTGAGTGGAAGGGTGCATGGGGTGCACTGGTTAGGGTGGTTAGGAAGGTGGTTAGTAATAGGGAAAACAAGGGAAGGGACCTATTGAAAGGGGTAGTAAAGATATGGGGGTGATTTCTGATAGGATCTTCAAATGCAGTCCTTGGTGAGGAAAGATAAATGGGTCCATGCAGCAGGAGACAGTTTGCTGTGTGTTATTCTCATTCAGTCAACGGTGGCCCAGCAAGGCAGCAGGAGGCCGAGCCCCAGGGAGCTCACCCCTGCTCAGTTTGTTTTTTAGGTCATATGTACTTATAAAGTTTATTTAGCAAAATACTGTACGAAAACCTATTACTAGACAAACATGGGAAAAATTGGGGCTGATACGTGACAAGTAGCCAGGGTGATTTGAACGTTTAATAGGTCAGTGTGGCAGCTCCAAAGAAATGCCACAGTACAGTTACATACGTGGCCCCTACATTATTCATGACATGCTTCTAGAAAGCCATGAAAACTCTAGACTTCATAAAAATTGTCACAAAACATATAAATTAATGAGTAATAAACCCACTAAAATTATTAAATCTTAAATTTCTATAATTAAGATTATTAAATTTAATAAATCTATTAAAATTAGAGTAATTTAGAAACCCTTTTCCTGAAGGACAAAAGAGAATTATGGAATATCTTCTTAAAGTAACAATGTTTTTCTTTCTCATTTTGAAATTTGAGAATACATTGTTTTGTTTTGATGATAAGCATAAATGGTGGATATTGGACATATCACCCTTGCCAAAAGAAAGTGACAGAAATGTTCTTTCTTTTTAAAGTCATGGGCCTAATATTAAGTGTTAGGGCTTGTTTTTTGAATACATGTTTCCAGCACACAGTGTCTACATTCCTTCCACGTATGCGACACATCTCAAGAGCTTTCTTGGCAGGCCTAGCAGGGCAGCACGGCCACTCCCATGCCTTGAGGGAGGGAGGGTCCTCCTCCATCTGAGCACACAGCTTGGGGAACGATGCACATGGAGCGGTGAAGGAGGGTGAAGGAGGAAGGGGACACCACGTCGCTAGCCAGATCAGCCGAACCAGCCGTGGCAATCAATGGGGTGACATGTCACAGCCTCGCCACCCTCACACTCATATTAACACATCTTAATTCCTTTTTTGGGGGGGGATGTTTGATACAGAGCCTCACTATGCAGTTCAGGCTGCGTGTGAACTCGCTAGCTCCATGGCCCAGGAGCAATCCTCCTGGCTCAGCAGCCTCCCGAGTGCTGGGTTTACAGTAGGCGTGTACCACCAAGCCCAGCATTCCTCTGTCATCACCTTCCCTCCTGCCACCCCCTTCCCTCCATCTCTTGACCCACTTCACCTCTAAGAAAAATCTATGTCCTGGCTTCCTACTATCTTTTATTTTCTTCTTTATTACCTTGGGTTTCTCCTGTAAGAGAAACCATGTTGATATTTAAACTTGTGTGTCTTTCTTTCTTCTATTATGGCCTCAAGGGTGCATGCATTTTCCCACAGATGACTCCCTTCATCTATTTCTACCACAGAGCAGCACTCTGTTGTATGTAAATGCCAATATTCTTTATCCATTCGTCTGCCGATGGCCATGGAGGACACTTCCAAGACTTAGCTCTTAGGAACTATGCTGCTATAAACATAGGCATGCATGTATCACTATAATGTGGTGACTTTCTTTCGTGAAGATCCTTGGGGAGGGGGATAGCTGCATCAAAATGAGTTTCTATTTTAAGTTTTTTTTTTTTCTATTTTAAGTTTTTTTGAGGAATTTCCATACTGATTTCCATGGTACAAGTTTTTGTACCATATAGAAGGGTTCCTTTTTACCCCCACAGCCTGGTCAACATGGGTTATTATTCAATTTCCTGATGGTCAGTATTTCTAGAGTAAGATGGAATCTTAGTCTTGTTTTAATTTGCATTTTTCCAATGACCACCAATATTGAGCAATTCTATTATTTATTAGCCATTTTTACTTTTTCTGGCTATTCATTTCACTTGCCAATTTTTTGAATGTGTCTTCTTTTTTTTATGTCTTTTTGAGACAGGGTCTCACTATGCCGTTCAGGATGGCCGTAAACTCACTTTGTAGCTCAAGCTCTTGAACTCACAACAATCCTCCTGCCTCAGCCTCCCAAGTGCTGGGATTGCAGGCATGCACCACCACACCCAGCTTGAACGTGTCTTCTACTTGGAGAGGTCTAAGTCTTTTGAGTTCACATATTTTATAGCATTAGTCTTCTGCCTGAGGAATAGCTGGAAAATTTTTTCCCCATTCTGTAGACTGTCTCTAAACTCTGTTGGTTAGTTCTTTTGCTGTGCAGAAATTTTTGAATTTGACATGATCCCATTTTTTTATTCTCAGTAGGATTTCCTGTGCAATTGGGGTTCTTTCAGAGAGTCCTTGCCTTCATCTCTAACTTCAAGAGTTTTACCTGATTTTGTCCTCCAGAAGGTTGTTTCTACTTTAACATTTAGTTCTTTGATTTTGAATTTAGCTTAGTCCCTGGTGAGAGATATGGGCCTAGATTCAAATCTCACTTGTCCCTCTTCCCACCAGAATGTGCTTTGAGCCCCTTTGTCCAAGATTGTGTTTGAGGTTGTTTTTTCTGTATCCTGTGTTATGTTCCCCTGTTCATGATGTCTTTTTGTGTGAGCATCATGCTGTTTTTACATAGTAGCTTTGTAATATAGCCTCAAGTCTGAGCTTGCAATTGCCCCCCCTTTGCTCTTGTTACCCAGCATTCTTTTGCTATTCTAGATCTCTCCTGGTTCAATGTGAATTTTAGGATTGTTTTCTCCACTTCTGTGAAGAGCAGCATTAATATTTTGATTGGGATTATGCAAAATCTGTATATCAGTTTTGGAACTATGGCCATTTATAACTGTATTGATTCTATCCATCCAGGAAAAGGGGACCTTCCAGTTTATAGGTAGGTGCTTATGCCACTGAGCTATCAGCCCTCCCTGCCATGTCCTTTTTTTTTGGTGGGGGGTGGGGGACCTAGGGTTGAACTCAGGACCTATTTCTTGGTGTTCTATTTTGTTTACTTTTTCAAGACTGTATTTTTCATTGTAGAGGCCTTTCACTTCTTTAGGATAATTCCTAAGTTGTTAACTTCCTTTATGTTATTATGAATTATATGTTTTCCTAATTTCTTAGTTGGTTCATTATTTGTGTGAATGAACACTTAATTCTTACGTATTGATTCTATGACCTGCTACATGATGGAATCTAGTAATTAATTCTAAGAATCCTTTGGTGGAATTTTTCTTCTATATAGAGGATCTCATCGCCTGCAACTAATGATAATTTAACTTTGTCCTTTCCTATACATATTCCTTTTCTTTTTATTTCCCAATTGTTCTAGCTAATGCTTTGAGTAGGGGTAGTGATTGATCAGGAGTAGTGATAGTGGCATCCTTGATTTTATAAGGGAACCTTTTAGTTTTTCTGTTTAGTTTGATGCTGGCAGTACATTTGCATCAGTGGCTTTTATCAGATGAAATGAGGTCTTTCTTTCTTTCTTTCTTTCTTTCTTTCTTTCTTTCTTTCTTTCTTTTCTGGAACAGGCCCTTGATCTTTACAGGCAAGAACTTATTCCACTGAGCTATCTCCCCAGCCCCAAGATGAGGTATTTCTATACCAATTTTCTTCAGCGCTTTTTTTTTAAATCATGAAACAATGTCAGATTTTGTTAAAGGCACTTTCTACATCTAATTGAGATGGTCATATGATTTTTTTTCCTTTCTTCTGTTTATGTGAGGTATTACATTGATTTATTTGCATATGTTGAACCATCCTTGCATCCCTGGGATCAATCATTCTTGGTCATGATGTATTATCTTTGCTTTTTTGGTACCAGGGATGAAACTCAGGGCCTTACATGTCCCAGGCAAATGCTTATGCCACTGAGCTATTTCCCCAGCCTGATATGTGTGTGTGTGTGTGTGTGTGTGTGTGTGTGTGTGTATTTTGCAGAACCAGGGATTGAACTCAGACCCTTGCACTTGCCAGGGAAGTGCTTATTCCACAGAGCCATCTCCCCAACCCCTGTATGATCTTTTTGATGATTCAGTGCCATTCTATTTCCCAGTACTTGCTGAGGACTTTTGCATCT
This sequence comes from Ctenomys sociabilis, assembly GCA_004027165.1. Classification (NCBI taxonomy): domain Eukaryota; kingdom Metazoa; phylum Chordata; class Mammalia; order Rodentia; family Ctenomyidae; genus Ctenomys; species Ctenomys sociabilis. Next base: position 6,290 of record PVKA01028684.1, read on the forward strand.
CTATTCATTTTGCATCTATCTTCTCCATTGGTTGGATCCTTATCTGGTTTTGGAATCTGGGCAATGGTAGCTTCTAGGAATGACTATAGGGAGTACTTCTTCCCTTTCAATTTGATTAAAGACCTCAGTATGTATTGGTGTTAGATCGTCCTTTAAGTTTTGTTTAAAAATTCAGCAGTGAATCCACCTGGACCTGGGCCTCTCTTGGTAAGTTTTTTATTACTAGTTCAATTTCATTGTCTACTGCTAAGGACCAGCTTGATGCAGTGGAGCAGGTAATAATTTTTTATTTATTTATTTATTTTTTTTGTCTTTTTGAAACAATTTTGTTGTGCAGTTCAGGCTGACCTTGAAATCACTTTGTAGCCCCAGTTGGAACCTTACTTGCAGCTATCCTTGTGCCTCAGTCTCCCAAGTGCTGGGTTTACAGGCATGCACCACCACACCTGGTCCATATTAGTAAATTGGCACAAAAATAGAAAATGTCCTAGGCCTACATGACTTGGGGTGAGAGCCCATCTCTCAGATGGGCCAGAGCTAAGGCTGGTGTCCAGGCTGCAAAGTTCTGGGGCTTCAAAGCAAGAGAACATGGCACCTGAGGACTTGTCTCAGAATTCCATCTAGCTCAGTTAGCAGACTATCAGGTTACCAGTTACCCTGATCTGTTCTTGGCTGCTTTGTCAAAAATGCACTGTTCCTCAACCCTCAAACTCTGACCACATCAGCAGTTCACCCCCACTGCTTCCAGCAGCCACTAGCAACCCCCTCCTTCAAGCTTGTGCACCTACTGGCCAATGACACTGTGCCTCAGGTCCTAGCCTGTCACTGGGCTTCACCACTGGGCTTCACTAAACTGTTTTGTCTTGTGGTTTATTTTGTTGTTTGCACCTCTGGGCAGGAGATGGGTGATTCTAGGCCAGGGTCCTGATAACTTTTATTATTCAGGGTTTTGATAACTCTAGTTCAGTATTTTTTTCTATTTGAGGGCCTCATGTACCACTCAAAAATGGTCTTGAACTCATTGTGTAGCCAAGGCTGGCATCTAGCTCTCAGCAATCCTCCTTCCTGCCTTAGCCTCCTGAGTGCTGGAATTTACAAGCATGCACCACCACTCCCCTATATGCATTTCTTCTGAATTCTCCAATTTATTGATGTATAGCTTTGTGAAGACGTTAATAATATGATTTGGACAATGTGAAAGACTTCATTTTAAATTCATTTAGAGGGTTGTACTTTCTGGCATATATTTACATATTTGAAAAAACATTTTACATCGCTTTTAAATGCATCACCCAGTTTCCTCATACTGTCAGACAGCTTTCCGAGGGGTTTCCAGCAGAATCTGGCTCTGCACAACCCAAATTCTACTACTTGATGTTTTGTGTGAGCTGTCACCATTGCGGAGACTTGGCGGTGTCCTACCTTTGCAAGAGAAACCCACACTTGAAACAGACGTTAAATCCGGCCAAGGTGAGTTGTTGCCTGACAGGAGAGGGCGGGATCACAGGAATTCCAGCTGAGGGCAAGCGCCACACAAGGACCCTGTGGACGTGGGTGTCATGAGCCGCCCACGCACCCAACACCTGGGGAAAGGCGTTCTCAGGCCTGAAGGACGGCCTGAATGGCACAGCGGAACATCCAGCGTGGGCCAACGCTGGCAGGTGCTCGCAGAGCACCAGGTTCGCGCGCCCTTCTGCTCAAAGGGTCACCGCTCAGGTGCTGTTTTCTCTCCTCGGATTTTTACCTTACCAGCGATGCAGAATTTGGCCTAATGCATTTTCTAAACAAAATAACAAAACAGAAATTTCTGCCTAGGCGGCACTCATTGCGACCCAAAGGTTAAACTCCGTGTCGAAGGGCGTTGCCACGTTCCCTTTAGAGGGGTTTTGGACGCTCTTCCCACAAAACAGTCGCTTCTCACAGCTTCTTCCTTTCCACTTTAACCCCTATTCTCCTATCTTTAAGCGACGGTGAGCACCTTCTGAGTACGTGTACAGCGTTAGTTCACACCACGTCTCTTCCCGGGAGAAAATCCCTAAATGAGAGAGCGCCGGACGCGCGAGCGCGCAGGCCGGTGACGTCAGCGCAGCGGGCGATGACGCAGGTGACGGGGGCGGGACCGCACGTGACGTGGCGCCCGCCGTGGCGCGGCGCTCCAGCTTGGCTGCGGCGCGGGGACAGGGCGAGGCCCGGGGCCGCCTCTCCGCGCCCCGTGCCTGCGCCGCGCTCAGCTGCGCGGTTCCCGCGCTGCGCTAACCCTGGCCGCGCCGCCCGCCGCGGCTCGTGCCGCACGGCGCCGGGCTGTAGCAGGAGGGGCGATGCTGCAGTCCGAGGCCCGGAAGACCGAGTTCCTGGGCTGCGGGCGTCGCGGTGAGTAACGGGCGGTCGGCGGCGCTTGACCCCGCGCGGCCTCCGTCGGCGGCTGAGGTGGTCGGCGGCGAGGCTCCGGGTCCGGGCTCGCGTCCTCCTCGACCGCCGCGATTCCTTGACGAGCGGTGTTCTTAAGTCCGAAAGAAAACAAATTGTGCCCGGCTATGAGTGGGACGTTCCGAGCGTGCCCCGAACCTGAGCGAGATCAGGCAGCCCCGCGGCGCTCACGCGGTGGTGTCGTTTCTCAGAAAAAAGGAAAAGTCTGTTTATGGGGTTGGTGTTCGCTGAGGAGGATTTCTCCCGGGTCCGCCTGGCTCGGGACACTTGGGTGATAGGCGTGTTACGTCCCCCCTTTTTGCGCGACCTGCGTGTGGAAGGAATGGGTCGTTCTGCAGTTGCCCACCTGAAACGCGTGCCGCGTGGGTGCGCGCGACATGCCCAGGCCCGCTGCGGGGCGGCGGATATCGTCCTCGGAGGATGCCCGTTCCCGATCCCGGCCCGAGCGCGCTTTCGCTTCTACCTCCAAGACAGCTCGGCAGGTCCTCTTTTTCCTTGGCAAGATGAGGTCAGCCGTGCGGGGTCTGCTTTTTTCAAATATAAAAGGATGTTACCGTGAAAGCGCTTCTCACACCGCTGCATTGCGCCCCGCCACATACTCCGGCTTTGCCGGCCTCTCCACCTCGCCGGTTTGGGACAGACTCGGTGCTGTTTTTTTTTTACAACTCATTTCTTGCCGTTTGAACTGGCAGTATGGTACTTTGCCCATCTGCCTTACGAAGAATAGGAAATAGTGAAATAGGTCGCGCAAAGGGGGCAATTTTTGCGTTTTTGCTTGTAGTTTTATTTTTGTTTGTTTGGTTTTCGAGACAGGGTCTCGCTGTATAGTTAAGCTGCCCCTGAACTCTATGTAGCCCAGGCTGGCCTCGAACTTTGAGCAGCTGTCCCGCCTTAGCCTCCCTAGTGCTAATTACAGGCCTACCCCACCACCCCCAGCTACTTGCAATTTCATTTCCCACCAAAAGTTCTACTTGGCTCTCTTTTATTATGGTAAAATATACATAAGACAAAGTTTATAACTTAAATGAATTTAAGTGTATAACGTAGACATTAAGTACATTACAGTGTTATGTACCATAACCACCCTCGATTTCATTTTTTTTTTTTTTAAGGGGGAAAGGTTTATTTAGCTCATTGTTTTTGGAGGTTTCAGTCAATCATCATTTGGATTCAAATCAGGGTGGTACATGGTAGAGGGACAAGAAATAAGGGGCTGGGGAGTCTAAGCCCCTGCCTGGCAAGCGCAAGATTCAACTTCCTTCCCCGGTACCACATGCCTTGCCGGCGGCGGGGCCTGGAGGTTCACCCCTGGAATCCCAGCGCTTGGGAGGATGCAACAGGAGAATCACTGTGAATCCAAGCTGTGTAGTGAGACCGTGTACCAAATAAATACATAAACAAATGAGCAGGAGAGACCCAGCCTCAATTTCTAAAACTCATCGTCCCAAATTGTGTAACCATTAGACAGTGACTGTTTATACCTCTCTAGTCTAGTTCCTTTCTGCCTCTTTCCAGAGCCCTTATGTAGAAGGAAACATCCTTTTGTGTCTGCCTTGCCCCCATGTTTTTGAGGCTTATCCATGTTGTAATTGTAGCATGTATCATACTAGATTCCTTTTCACCTTTGAGTAAATTCTCGTGTATGTTGTTTGCTTGTTATGGTGCTGTTTCCACCTTTTAACTCTTGAGAGTAATATTCTTACGGCCATGTTTTGTTTCTATAGTCTTTTATTTTCCAGTCTTTGCAGTGTGTATCAAGAATTAGAATTGTTGGGTTGGTTATATGGTAACTCTGTTTTACTTTTTGAGTACTCCTCATGTTTTAGAAATTGCTTTCTCAGATAGATACCTTTGTGCTGTATAATTGCTCAATTTTACAGCTCCACCTCTGTTTTTATCTGACATTTACAGTGATGCTTCATCTCACCTCTCCTGGAAGAGATTTAGTGCTTGTTGCCTATTTCTGTTTTGCACTCTTATTACGCAAACCCACCTCTACAATTACTTTTCAGGAATTTAAAAGTACAATTTTGATGTTTATTTTAAACTTCTCTTTGAGGGCCCAATTTGAATGTGACGCTTCAAGGCATTTGTCTGTCTTCTCTTGAATGTAAGGTGTCCAAAACCAGTCCGTTTTCTGTTTACCCTCCTGATTCTGTTCTTTTCATAGTTCTTATCCTTAAGGATGAAAGTGGGGTGCTTTTATTGCCTCTTTCTCCAACGGGAGCCCAGATCCTGTGAAGCTACCGAATGTGGACAGCTGTGCCTGATTCTTTGCCACTCACTCTGAGATCAAGCTGTGGTCACCTCACCGTACTTCTAACTGGACTTATTTCTAAAAACTTTCCTTTCTGTCCCCAAGCATTTTACACGCTGCTGCTAGGGCTTTCTTCTCCAGACTTGATTTGCTTACAGATGCTATCGAGCTGTCCTCTGCATGCAGGACAAGTTTGTTCTTGGCAGCAGAATCCCAGGCTGTCTTCCTGTAATTGGTAACCTTCCACTGGCAGTGTTTTGCATCCCGTAGACTTGTCTGTATTCAGCTGTTACAAACAACCATCCACTTGCTTATTCTGTTTGGGAAATTAAAAACATACATGCTGAAGTTTCTACTTGAAATGTTTTAGTATTTGGCCATTTGGATCTTAATCCTTAAGCCAAATTTAAAGCATAGTTTCTCTAAGAAATCTTCAAAATTTTTCAAACAGAATTATTTTTTTCTCATCCTTGTTTTCCATATGGTTTATTTGCTAAAGCTCTAAAAAATATGTTCAAGTAATGTATGTTTAAGTTTTTCCATCAGATTTATTATTTCTTTAGAAAAAATTTTTTTAGAGTAGATGAGACTGCTGACCAGAGTATAATGGCTTCTAAGCCCTGTGTAGCATTGGCAGAAGTGTTAACACTATGCCTTGATCATTGATAAATGTACGGTTTAATCACCTGTACCTCAAGTGTAAGTATGATCATATGCTGCATAAGACAATATTGCATAGTGTTTTTGTGACTGTCTTGGTTTAAGTACACTCTCAGGGTTTCACAGGAAAATGTGCAGAGTATATCCCTGTCATTAAGTGACGCATGAATTTTTTTTTTTTTTTTTTTTTTTTTTGGTGGAACCAGGGATTGAACTCAGGCCCTTGCGCTTGCTAGGGAAGCACTTATTCCACTGGGCCATCTCTCCGGCCCCCTGACGCATGAATATTTTATAAAAGCTTTTTAATTCTAGTTAGAAGATAGAATCTTTTACTTGCATGTTTTTGGTAATTGTTGAGACTGAAGACTTTCATATCTATTACTATGTATGCAGGGTCTCGCTACACAGATCAGACTCATAGATCCTCTAGTTTTCAGCCTCCCAAGCTCTGGGATTATAGGCCGGGCGCCACAACACTCAGTCTTAATCACTGTCTCAGCGCACTCTGGGGGCGGCATGGCATGTGGTGCCAGGGATCCAACCCCAGGCCCTGTGTCTGCCTAAGCAGGCACTTCAGTCTGCTGAGCTATCTGACCAGCCCTGTATGTTTCTTATGAGCACTCTTTTTTATGTAACTGACCTATCAGTGTAATACTTATCTATTATCCATGCCTTACTTAATGCAGATACTTTTGGTAATCACTTTTTACTTAAACACACTTTGTTCATTTTACAATTTTTATAAATGTTTTCTGTACCTTTCAGTATACTTTAGAAAGTGGAAGAGTTGATGAAAAAGAGATAGGAACTTAATTTTGTCTTTTGGAGACAGGATCTTGCTATGCAGTTCAGGCAGGCCTTGAGCTTACTCTGTAGCCCAGGATGGTTTCAAATTTGCAATGATGCTCCTGCCTCAGCCTCCCGAGTGCTGGAATTATAGGTATGTGTTACCATGAACAACCTACAAATAGCATTTTAAAAGAGGAAGCATATATGATCTTTATGACCCATTAATCAGTTAACTTAGAAATCACCTGGATAGTTCTGTTTTATCTTACCAAAACCTCAAGCTTCTTCAAGATGTTAGGAAAATGCATGGTTAGGGTTCTTCAGGGAAACAGCTAATGGGATGTATACATATGTACACACACACACACACACACACACACACTGATTTAAGGAGAGCAACTGACTCATACTGTGAGTTGTTATGGTTTGTGTCTAGTTGTCTCCTCAAAGCCTCATGTCATGGGGCAGCTTCTGGAGTTTGTGATTTTTTTCTTGATCCAGTGCTAGGATTATGGGTGTGAGTGCTGCTGAGATTATGGATGAGATTGCTACACCCAACCTGGGGCAGAGAGCGTGAATGCAACGTAAGGGAGACAGACTTGCTCTCTCCGGCCATTTTGTTGCCGCTGCTCCGCTCTTTTGCTCTTGCTGTTTTGCGCCACCATAAACTGCTGCCTTCTGCCATGGGTCAGTCTACCTTGAGCCAGCTGGGTGTGGACTAAAATCTCCACAAACTGTGAGCTAAATAAATCTTTCCTTCCTTCATTTTGGGTGTTGGGTACTTTGTCCCAGCAGTGAGAGAAAAGTAACCAAGACATGGGTCTAGAAAACTGAAACTCCCAGGGCAGCTAGAGATGGAGTAAAAGTTGCCCCTGGCTGTGCGAGTCCACCAGCAGTATGGACAGAGTCCCTTATACCTAGTGCCGTGGTCCTCTTCCTAGAAAGTGATGTCACATTGAAAGGGCCCACCCTTATGACTTAATTTCTCTTTTAAAGACTATTTGTAAATGAGGTTACATCTGGAGGCACTAGGGTTAGGAGTTCAGCCTGTGAATTTTGAGAGAGATAATTCAGTCTTTAACAGATGCCTGACAGTCTCGTGGTATGGGAGGAAGCAAGCAGATGGTTTTTTGTTTGAGACAAGATTTCAAAGTGCATACTGGCCTTGTATTCGCTTGGTAGCCCAGATTGGCCTAAAACATTACAAGTGTGTGCTACCACGTCTGGAGCAAACAGGTGTGACTCATTTGTATAATTTATATTTCTGGTATGAATTTTTTTTTGGAGGGGGACACAAGGTCTTGCTATCTGTAGTTCAGACTGGCCTTGAACTTGTGATCCTCCTGCGCCAGGCTCCTGAGTGCTGGAATTACTGGCATGTGCCATCATGTCCAGATAGGTATGAAAGATTTTAGAAACACCAGTTCATTTCAGTTAACTAATATTAATTAATAGGGAATTTATTTCTGGTTTCCAGAATTTTTTTTTTTCATTTTATATGTATGGTACAGGGTCTCACGTAATTCGGATTCATAGTGACCCTCCGATTTTCAGCTTCCCTAGTGCTGGTTTTATAGGCGTGTACCACCAGCCCAGACTCAGCCATGGCTCAGCACAGCCAGACTGAACCCCTGGTTCCTGTGCCTGCCAAAGCGGGCGTTTAATCTGCTGAGCTATTTCACTGGCCCTTTTTTGTCTTTTTGAGGCAGGGTCTCACTATGCAGTTCAGATCGGCTTTTAAGATCAATTTGTAATACAGGCAGGTCTCAAGTTGCAATGATCTTTCTGCCTCAGGCTCCTGCATGCTAGGAATACAGGGGTGCGCCAACACACCCAGCAATATTTTCTGATAGTTCCAAGTATTTGGTTTTGTTTTTGTGAATAGGGCACTTTTCCCATTGTATACTTTTCTTTCTGACAACATGGGATATTATGGGAATTAAAAGCTAAACATTTAAAGTTTTTTAATAATTTAATAATTACAGGGCCGAGGAGATGGCTCAGTGCAATAAGCGCTTCCCTGGCAAGTGCAAGGGCCTGAGTTCAATCCCCAGTTCTGCCAAAAAAAAAAAAAAATAAAAAGGAAAAAGAAAAAAATAATTGCAGATTCACATGTGATTATAAAACTAAAATGCGAGATTCTCTGTATTCTTTACTCATTTATCCCCAGTGGCACTGTAGTTTGCAGAACTACAGCAGTGACACATGGTATTGTTGCTGTCACATTGTTACATTGATGTTAGTGCACTTACCATAGAGGGCAGACCCATTAGCACAGGATGCACACTCGCTTTCCCTCATCTATAATCCCCTGGCCCCTGTTCTCAACTCCTGGCAATCCCTAATCCACATTCTATTTCTATAATCTTGTCATTTCAAGAATGTTATGTAATTGCATCCAGATAGTATGTAATCTAGGGTTGGATAAATTTATTTATTTTCTGATCTGACAATATATACAATATGGTACTTGCACTTACCGGTGGTTTGGAAAATGCTGTTTATAGAATCCCAGCCCTGTGTCCTAGAATAGAACAGGCCTTCTCAGACTTGGTGCAGTTGGTGTTTGGGCTCAAGTGCTGTTTGTTGAGGACTGACGTGTGTTGGGGGATGCGCAGCACCCAACAGGCACTGTGAGCTCCCCGCCCCCCAGTTGTGATGGCCCAAAATGTTTTCAGACATTGCCATACATCCCTAGGTGTTGCCACATTTTTCCAAACCTTGTCAGATATCTCAGTCCCTAGCTGAGACCAACTAGAAAAGAGTATAGATATTGGATCCAGAGCCAAAAGACTGTGACATCATCATGCACAGCACATCCTTCTGATGGCTCTGCACCTCTGCACACCCTGTGCTTTTCCACATGAGCATTCTATAATCCAAAGACTTAGTTGTATAGTTACGGTGAAACTTGTCTTAAATTATGGGAAGAATTAGAAGTGAGGAGAAAGTCTATAGTACCTACAGAGGCATGCACAAAACCTGTGAGGGTGGGCTGTAACCCGTGTCCTTTAACCCCTGTGGGCATGAGGAATAGAGCATGCATGTGCCACACACCCCTAGAAACCAATAAACATGTAGAACTCAGCACCTAAGTTAAGCATCAAGTTCAAAGAAATAATTATTTGTTGGGTCAGATAGTATTTTCTCCTTTGAAGAAGTGTTTTTCACTGTGAAGGGTTAAGGCAGGAGAGTCGTGAATTGGAGGCCAGCTCAGGCAACCTAGCAACTTAGAGAAACAATCTTGAAATAAAAAAAAGGCTGGGGCTGTAGCTCATTGCACAGGCCCTGGGTTCTA
>PVKA01028684.1:15820-29211 GCA_004027165.1 Ctenomys sociabilis
AACCAGGTGTGGAGGCACAGAACCAGGTGTGGAGGCACAGAACCAGGTGTGGAGGCACAGAACCAGGTGTGGAGGCACAGAACCAGGTGTGGAGGCACAGAACCAGGTGTGGAGGCACAGAACCAGGTGTGGAGGCACACACCTATAGTCCCAGCACTGGGCGGCTGAGACAGGAGGATCAGTTCGAGTCTGAACTGTGTAGCAAGATCCTGTACTAAGTAAATAAATGATTAAAAAATAGATAAAATAAATTTAAAAAATCAGAAACTATATATCTATATCTTCATATTCCAGCAGTCTGGTTTTGAATTTGTGAGCCTCTTGCTTCAGCTTCCAGGTGCTTGGTATTACACGTATGTGCCACTGTATCTGGCTCAGTAGATTTTACAAATCCTATTGGTGAAGTGAAGTGAGGAGACCCTACCTGTCTGGGTAATTGAAGACAATCATAGGATTAAATGATTTTAAGCAGTAGAAGACAGTCTCCATTCTGACCCTGATCCCTATTATTTTTCCAACAAACTGAATTTTAGACTGTAGATTCACAGAAAAGTATAAAAATGCTACATAGTTCCTATGTATTCTGTGCCCAGTTTCCTTATTAACATCTTTCATTAATGATGTGCATTTATTGTAATTATGATGTCCATGTTTGTTCATAGCTCCTTAGTTTTTATTTAATATCCCTTTTTAATTCCAAGGACATTAGGTTAAAAAATGAGGATCTCGCTCAGGACATTGCATACTCATTGCATTTAGGGGTTCTGTCTCCTTAGGCTCTTTTTGGCTGTGACAGTGCCACAGCCTGTCCTTGTTTTTCATGACCTTGATACACTATGGAAGTTCCAGGCACTACTTGAGAGGGCCTTATGCTCTACTTTTGTAAGGACAGAGTGTCTAAATTGTAATTCTGCATAGAGAGAGATTTTGCTACAGTCCCTTCTGTATAGTATTCATTTTACACCAATATGGATTCGTGGGTATTTATTTTACATGTTGGCTTATAGTATTATAATATAGCTGTATTTTTCTGTGCAGCTTGTTACAGCACTGGGCACAATGAGCTCTTTCAGGAAGGCTGTTTGTGTTGTCTTTTTCTTGAGTAAAGAGAAATTGTCTTGAGTGGCATATAAAATAGATAATATAGTTAATGTGTAAAAGCAAAATTATTTTTTATATTTCTTTACTTTTAACATTTGAAGGGCCAACCAAATAGCTCAGCAGATTAAAGCACTTGCAAGCAGGCACAGGGCCTGCCGTGCCAGCCCCGCCCCCAGGGTACACTGAGATGGCAATTGAGTCTGGGCGTGCTGGCGTGTCCCTGTAATCTCAGTCTTGGGAGGCTGTAAACTGGTGGATCAGTACTAGTCTGATCTAGTAGTGAGACCCTGAACACCCTGTAGACCCTTACCTAAAACACAAAAAATTTTTTTTGAAAAAGGGCACAGAAAACAAAAACAAAAGAAATGGGCCATAGGTTGGCCATTGCTGTTAAACCCTGAGCTGACAAGTGAGGAAAAGCTTACACTAATGTTACATGTGCATATATATTACACTAATGTTTACATTACATTACATGAATGTTTACGTGTGCATATGTAACCATTGCTAACTGTGCATTTAAGGTAACATGCCAAGCTAAACATGAGTGCATACTTGTAATATTATGACAAATAACAGTGAATACTGTAGTGAATAAAGTAGAGACATGAACCACATTAATTCAACTTTGTCAGGAATTCTAATATGAATGTTGTAAATATACCAATCAAGAGAGCTTCTGTCACAGTGGTCAGGATAAAACAAGACCCATCTATGAGAAACCAGTTTAAATATAAAGACTTAGTTTTCTAAAAGGGAAGGAGAAAATCTGTGTCTTGCTGACATTAATCATCAGAGCATAGGACTAGTTACAGAAATTACAGTTAAAGCAGAGTTTGTAATCAGGGATAACCGAGGTTATTGCATAATAGCAAAGGGTTCAGTCCTCCCAGAAAATGAAACAGTCTTAAATATATATGCATCTGACAAGAGGAACTCAAAATACATGGACCAGAAACTCCAAAAAATGTTAGATCTGCTCTTACAGCTAGAGACTTCACCAACACTGCCAGTAACTGATAAGCAGACAAAATTAATCAGTGCTATCAATCAGTTTGATCTAAATGACAGAGACAAGGGGCCGGGGAGATGGCTCAGTAACACTTACCTGGCAAGTGCACAGGCCTGAATTCAATGCCTGGTTCTGCCAAAAAAAAAAAAAAGACAGAGACAGAATGTCCCATCCAAGGACAGCTAAAAGCTTGCTCTTCTTTACCTAGTGTTCACATTACAGACCATATTTTCAGTGGCTTAAATACTCACACAGTGGCTCTTCTCAGACACAATCTAAGCAAACTGGAAATCAGTACCAGAAAGGTACTGTAGTGGGAAAATCCTGGGAGCAAGTTGCTCAGTTTCTTTACAAGATCTCTGTTTTGTACTTTGGACTACATTTGTGTTTGTTTGTTTGTTTTTGTTAGTTTTAGGTATTTGACTACAGTACCTAAGGCACTTTGTGAGTAAGCAAGCCCCAAGAAACAAGCTTGGTGTTCTAGCAGAAGGGAGCTCTTAGCAGCATGGCTTAAGGGTGGGCACTTGGCTAGGATTTCTTTGGGTGGAGAAAGCCATGCTTATCCTGGATATGCATATGCTTGTATATATTGGCTCCGGCAAAGTCACTAGATAACACTTCTAGTGACTTTTTTTCCTGCTTGCTCATTTCATTGTTTGTTTTTGAATTAACCCTTTTTATGAGAGGGAGGGAATCCATAGTGTTGGTTGTAAGTGGCTGTATTGTAGTCAGCCAAGCTAGATAGTAATATATAGGCAGAGGGGGGTTGGGCCTTCAGAAAACTAAAGACTTCAAAGTTGTGGCTAGAGGCAAATCTGAAGAGAACCGGGCCTTCTGGTGGAAAAGCAGTAACAAGGCTGCAGCCTCGCTAGAGCTGAACAGCTCCTTGAGGTTATGCTGTGATTAGCACCACCTGCCCAGGGGGCTCAGTGACCAGGACACCTGGACCCATACTCCCCACCCTCCCCCAAATGCTTTGTTTTTTCCTTTACTTGCTACATGAATGTTTTCCTGTCAGGTTAGTATTTGCTAAGTGGCTATCACTGTAATCCTGTAGGTTAATAGTAGTTTTGTGGCTCTTAGACCCCATGTGATTATGCTATATAAGTTGCCTCCAACAGAAGCCTTCAGTAAGCCCTCACTCAGGATCCCTTCTGGAAATCCAGAGTTCTTCCTCTTTCCCCTAAGACCCCCAGTTTCCTCCGTGAGTTCACAGCTGCTTTCTTCGATGCTGTGGGGCCACAGACATTCGACACCTAACAGGCCAGGAGCTGTATCTCCCTGTACAGCTGTCAGTTTAGATGCGACCTTCTCAGGAAACACTTTTTGGGGGCTGAGCAGTAGAGCTTTTGCAGTTTGGAGTTTGAATCATGGCTTTAGGTAGGGTATGCACCCTAGCACTCCCCAGAATTCTTCTGTTTCCTCTTTGGCTGACTCACGTGGTTACCTGCTTGGCTTCTAGAGACATTTGACTTTGTGACCTCTGAAGAGAGCATAACATGAACTGTTTTGTTGGGACCGACAAAAAGACAGCAGCAATCAGAGCACTCCAGAGAGTTCCTGAATTAATTAAAATACAGTAGTTTATAATGAAAGAAAAGCTTTGGTCCTGAGAGAAGGCCTGATATGTCACATGATAATGCAGGTAGCTCCAGGGACATACATATATGGCTTGGGTGCCTGTTGACTTTCATCGACTTTGTGCTTGCTCCAGCCTGTCCCACTTGTCTTCCTGTCTTAGTGTGGAGAAGGCACCAGAGGGCCCTGGTCAGCCCTTGCTAATATGCGCTGGCCAGCCCAGTGTCCTGAGCTTGCTTCTGTAGGAGCTTTGCCACCCCAGCGTCCTTCCAGTTCTTTTTCTTCCAGTAGGTTAGCTGCTTTCTCTGATCAGCATTACTTTGTAGGTTTCTTCTGCATTTGAGATATAGTTTAGATACTGCAGTATTGGTTATTCTTGGTTTTCTTGTAAAGAAGAGATTTATAAACCTGTGAAAGGATCGTTCTTAAAGTGCGCATGATGTCTGGAATTTGTCCGGAACCTGTCCTAACTGAATAACCTTCTTAGAGTAATTAGCTGCTCACAATATTTTTTCTACTTTTCCAGAATAGATGAGGAATGAGAAAAGTCTTTGTATTTTTATGTTGTCATCACCTGGTAATTTCAGAGTATGTCAGAATAATACTCTTGTAATAAATATTTGAACTCATATGACTGACTGTAGCTGAGTAAAATATGAATGTCGTTTATGGAAAAGGCTAAGAAATGCTTGCAGTTTGACAGATTAGAATAGAGTATGCCTACAGGGAACGGAAGTGGTCTCAGGGTAAAGCCCTTGCCTAATGTGAAAAAGGGCCTGCCTTTTGGGTCTGAGCCTCAGCATTGCAAACAAGCAAAGGAAAAGGTAAATACCTAACATTTAGAGATAATCATTTCACATTTTATTAATATTATGAAAGTTACTTTTGCACTGATAGAAAGTGAAACATTTTCCTGTTAAGGCAGATTTGTGTCAGCCTTGTGGTATAAGATGTTTGTTAAAGGGAGTAAGAATTCAGATTAGGCGGTGCCTCACAGAGGAAAACATTCTTTGAATCTTGCTTTTAGTACAGTGGGATTCAAATATTCTTCCCTTTAAGACATTTAAAGTCCACTCTTTTCTTTGTGCATTTGGATGTAGAAATTCTCTTTGCCTTCAGAATTAAAATTAAAAGGAAAGGCCATGGTACAAACTTTAATCCTCTTCAAACGTGTCTTACATTCTTAAGCTAGAATTTTTTTCTTACAGTTTTTTTCAGCATATATTAAATAACTATATATTCTTTGTAGAAAATGTTTTAAGAAAATTAGGTATAATGCCATTAGTCTGAGTCTACTCAATTTATTTTTTTATGATTTCCAAGAGCAGTATAACATTTTGTAGGTAGCACAGACAAACTGAAAATAAACAATAGATTAAATAAAGTGCAGGATTGGTAGTGGTGAGACTTCAGGTGGTTTTATTGTATTGTTCTTCTTTATCTCTTATCTTTTGAATTTTTAGCAGAATAACAGAACCTCAGAGAGTAAACTCCAGCACTTCTAGTAGTGTCCTCTGAGAGTAGAGCTCCAATGTTTCCAGTATTGTCCCTTTCTTTAGGGTTACGTATTGATTTCCAGAATAAAAAATGTTGTTTTATGTTATTTTGTTCATATTCTTTTTTCTTCCTTTATTTCTATTTCTTGGATACAGGTCTTTGTTTTTTGTTTGTACTGGGAATCAAACTTAGGACCTTGTGCTTGCCAGATAGGCAATTATGCCATTGAGCTGTCTCCCCAGCTTATTTTTTATTTCTTGTTTTTTTTTCTGTTACTTGTATTTAATTCTATAAATGTAATATGATTCTTTGTCTCATTTTTCTCTCCTTCTCATTTCCTAAAGTTTTCAAAAATTTCCTCTTGTGTTCTGCCATTCCCAACCTCTTATATCTCCAACAGTATAACTTTTTTTTTTTTTTGAGGCAGGATCTCCAGTGCAGTTCAGACTGGCCAACACAGCAATCCTCCTGTCTCAACCTCCCAAGTACTGGAATTACAGGGGTGCATCACCATGCCTCGTAATTGTATAACAGTTAAGCTTCATTAATCTTTAGATAGAAAGTTAATTTTGTTATCACTGTTGAATTCTTTTCTATCATTAGTGGAGGTATAGTTGTTATATTTAAAACATGTTTTCTGCATGTCAATATCGGGATTGTCTTAGTTTTTGTATATAATTGTGGATTTCTTTTCTGTGGCTAAATGTGGTACATTATTGGATTACTATGCAAAGCATTTCAGAATGAGTCTTGTTAGCCTCAAACATTGTAGAGATGGTCTCTGACTTAATGGTTCAATCTATGATTTCTGAATGTTACATTTGTAGACATCATATTTCAAAATCTGAATTTTGATTCATCTACTGCCCTTATCTCCAGTCTAGGTAAATCCTGAAATTACAAAGGTGAATAAACTGACATTGCAGTGTGCTGTGTTTCTAGGCTGGAATATTTAGTAGGTTAGCTGTATTAAATAATTTTCCACTTACATTTTCAACTGGCAGTGGGTGTAATTGGGATATAACCTCGCAGCAAGTCCAGGACCATCTGTATTTTGCAGTTGAAAAGTGGCAGTGCCCCTCATGCTAATCTGATAATGATGCTGGACTATAAATTGAATGGGACCTTAGACCTTTGTGGTCTAGTTTAAACAAGATATAATGTTGAATGACAACAGTAACGAGTTTATCTTTCAAGCAGGTTAAAGTGTATCTTTGCTTAAATTGTTACTTGCATGTTTATTTTTGGTTTCCAGAATTCATAGTAGGGTATTTTTTTCCCTGTGAAGCTGGTGTCTAGCTTCTACCTCCCACCTCCAGCCCCAGCCTTTGTGTTTTCTTCTCTTATGCAGAGCAACTTTGTTTTTAAAGTTAGTGGATGGGAGATGCTAGAAACCAACTCAGTATTTTGCTTTGTGCTTTCTTTTATGTATCCTAGCTTGGTTGTGTAAGTGTAGTCTACCGCTGCCTTATAAATGGCAGATTCCCTGCAGATTGACCGTCAGAATAGTTTGTGAAGCTTTTGAAATTTTTTTTCCCCCCTGCGGAACCAAAGATTGAACTCAGGCCCTTGCACTTGCCAGGGAAGCACTTTTTCCACTGAGCCATCTCCCCAGCCCCTCAAGCTTTTGAATTTTTCTAAGTTGAGCAAGTGAGAAATGATATTATAGCTTTAGTTTGCATGTCTCTTATGAACAGAGTTGAGCATCTTTTCTTATGGCTAAGAACAGTTTGTGTGTCTCTTCCTGTGGACAATACGTGAAGTTATTGGTCCTTTACGTTTGTAGGGTCTTCCTTTGAGATTGTGACTGAGTGCTTGGCTGCTATCTCATACCAAGCCAGGACCACCCAGCCTGGTATCCATGGGAAACTGAATTCATCTGAATTTAGGCCAAAGTCTTTCCCCAGCCAAATTTCTAGGTGAGCCACCTGGCTGACATCTTGCTAGAACTCTCAGTGACAGAAATTAAGACACATTTTATGCCACCGAGTGTGTGGTAATTTGCTACACAGCCCCCAGAACACTAATACTGTGGCAACGAATTACCCTTTTGTATGTGATGCAAATTGCAAGCATTTTTTCTTATCTTTTGTCTTTTACTTTTAGTGTCTTTTGCTATCTAAAGTCTCTCTTTATATTCTTAACGTGATCCAGTTTACCTTTTCCTGTATTTTATTTTCAGTGATATCTGGTAAAATTTTGCTCATTCCCAGATAATGGAAGAATTTCCTGGGTTTCTTTCTTGTACATGTATGGCTTCATCTTTCATATTATCCAGTTCACATCATCTATACCCTGGTGAAAGATGTAATGAACTACATTCTAGCTTGTTTCAAACACGGCCACACATGTTTTCTCTTAGTATAGTATTCTACTTTTGTTTGCACTGTTTATGCTGTGCTAGGCTTCTAGTGACTGCGTACTGAGGGGTCTTTCACATTCTTTCTCATTTGTTTGTCCGTCTGTGCACGCGTCCTCCACACCCACCATCAGACACTCACGTCCCCAGGCTTACTGCAGAGTAGGGCTTTTACCCTGCTGCTGCTGCTGTGCTTTTTTGGGGGGAGGAGGGTGGCTGTTCCCTGCTTGTTCCTTGTTTTCTAGATAATCCATACAAAATCTGATATTTAACATGATTGCATCTTTTTTAAGTTAACTTAGGGAGAATGGACATGTTTGTGATTGAATGGCTCTGTCCAAGAAAATTGCCCCTCCTATTCATTCTAGGGGCCTTTGTGAGGTCCTTATGATTTTGTTTACAGGTTCTTACATATATTTTGGTAATTGTTGCTTAGAATTTCATTTTATCTTTTTTTTTTTTTAGTACCAGGGATTGAACTCAGGATCCCACACTTGCCAGCCAAGTGCTTATTCTACTGAGCTATCTCCCTCCCGGCCCTTCATTTTATCTTAAAAGTTTTTGAATATCAATATCAATTCATAAATATTTAGAAAAAGGAGGCTCAATCTATTAGATTTTAAAATTGGTTGGTGGTGTGCACCTGTAATCTCAGCACTTGGGAGGCTGTAAACAGGCGGATCACTACGACTACAATCTAGTAGTAAGATCCTGAGCACCCTGTAGACCCTTCCCTAAAATAAAAAAAAATTAAAAAAAAAAAAAGAAAGATTTTAAAATTGGGGAGCTGGGGAGATAGCTCAGTGGAATAAGCACTTCTCTGGCAAGCGCAAGGGCCTGAGTTCAATCCCCGGTTCCACCAAAAAAAAAAAAAAAAAAAAAGACTCTCTCCAAAAACAAAAAAACTAAATAAATAAATAACATTAGTGTTGATATACATATTAAAACAAATCTGCAAGATTTCCTTTCCTGGAAAAGTTTAGTTTAAGTAGAAACAGGGTTACTTGCTCTTTAAGTAGTGGAAGGAGTCCTTAGTAACACTTACTATGCGGTTTGTTGGTGCTCTGCCCTTTTATTTTTAGGCATTCTTTTATGACTTTATTTCTTCTGATTGATGTTTCAGGGTTTCTTTCAGAACTGGAATCATTTTGAGTAAGTTGTATTTTCACTAACAGGTGTTACTTTAGGGATGGATATGGAGTCCTCTTATCTCTCCCTTTTGTTTTATCCAGACTGCTGGGATTGGGGTGGTGCCAGTCCAATCAGTGGAGGGATCCGGCAATCATCCAGCCTTAATCCCAGCACTGCACAGCAAGTCAGTCATGAGCACTAGATGTGCCATGTCTGGGAAAGCCTACCCCCCATGACTACATGAGGCTTTAGGCAGACATTTGAACACAAACCATGACAATTACCAAAAAGAATTTATTCTAAGCAACAAGTGAATGTTTTTAACAAAGTTATGTGTTTTCAGCCCAAACATTCTAGTAAAAGGCAAAAGATTTATACAGTCTGAAGAGAAACCAGAGTATTCCAAACATTCTGGTAATTAAATAAAAAATATAGAGGTTGAAATATATATAAACTTTTAAAAAATTTTTCTCCAGTTCAAAATAAATTATAAAGCAAAATGTAAACTGGTTCAAAATGATAATAATTACATATAAAAGAAGTTACTCTACATTATCTTTTGATTTTTAAAAATCTCTCATAGGGTTTTCAGGTTATCATGCAGATATCATAACTGGAGGAGAAGGACTTAAGGCTGTTGGCATGCCAGGTAATGCTGTCTAACGAGAGCTTCTAAGGAACCTGTTTAACTGCCTGTCTGTCGTTTCCTTCTCTCCTTTTTCTTCCTAACATTTATTTCCTCCAAGGCACTGTAGTCACTCCTTTCTAAGATTCCACATTGCTCAGAATCTTAAGCAATATCCCTTAATTCTCCTGGAACAGAAATACCCGCTGTGAACTCCAGGCCCTGTGCCGCTTCTCTGGGTGTGCAAGAATGGAAATGGTGGGCTGGCAAGATAGCTCAGCAGTCTAGAGCGCCTCTCAGCGCCACCTGCCATGCCAGCCCCTCCCCGCAGGGCCGGCTGAGCTCACCCCCCACCCCCACAAACAAAGAATCCGTGATGTGTAGCGAGACACTGTAATAAATAAAGGAATTAAAAAAAAAAAAGGAAATGGCCATCACAGGGCTTTGCTTACAGTAGTGTCACCATGCCTGAGCTGCAGGCTTCCTGAGTTCCCCAGTTCACGGGACTGGACAGATGGGTCTGCTGTCATCCACTGTGCCACCCTCAGTCTCCCTGTGGGCTGCTTACTGGAGCTCATGCTTTCTGGTAACATGTAGTCTGTCTTGTAGGACTTGTAGTCCATCTGCTTCTCCATGTTTTCATGCTGACAAATCCTCCCATGTCCCTATCCTGTCTTTGCTTGGCTTAATCTGTGGTCTGTGATTATAATCATCACATTGTGTGTACTTTGCCCAATTCCTCTTTCTCTGAGCCTCCTTGGCAGTATCCCAACTTTCAGCTTACAGGGCATTTGTCCCTGTGTAGCTACCAGACAAAGACAAGGGGAAGACGTAAAAACAAACTGACTTGTCTCGCTTGAAGCTCATGTCCCCAGCTGTTATCTTTTCATTCATTTAACTTTGAAAATACATTACTTTGATGTCTAACTGCTAAACTTTTGGCTTTATTAATGACCCAAGTTTATGATTGAAAGAATTTGCTCACTGGTTTGTTTCATATTAACTAACATTATATTAACTAACATTATATTCTTTGACTTATTTTCTATGAGACAAGGTCTCCCTGTGTAGTTCAGGTGGCCTTAAACTCACTATGGAGCTCAGGTTGGTCTCAAATTTGTGGTGATCCTCCTGCGTTAGCCTCCTGAGTGCTGGGTTTGATTGCCCAGTGCTGACCCTTCTTTAAAAGCCTTTCAGTCTTGCATATTGAAGCCTGGGGTAATTGTTTGCAGAACAGAGAGCAAACAGTGTAAAGCAAAGACTTTATTGTATGAATACTGACTTTGTCAGTACAGATTAAAACTTTAGCTTTTTGTTTTTTGTTTGGCTGTTTTAATGTCTTCAGATGGTTAAGAAATGTATTAAATAGCAGGCATCTCTCTTAGTTGAGTGTTGACTTCACCTGTGTAGAAAATAGTACCTTTGTTACTTCTGAATACTGTTATGCCTAATTATGTAAAAGGAATGATCTGTGGTTAGAAGATCTCTCATTTTATATGCTCCTTGAGGATAATGATGACTACATAAGAATTCTTTGAAGAATTATAACATGCTTTTGGGGAAATAACATCTACCCTAACAGTGAGAGTTGATAATGCCTTTTACTATTCAGGAAACTAAGGAGTCTCACTTTGAGATGTTGTGAATGTGACGCACAGTCCAGGGATTAGATGATGCAGAGGGCACCTGTACGTGACGTCCTTGGACAGAAAACTTTCATTTTGCTCACCAGCAACCAGAAGAGAAAGCTGAAGATCAGGTGGAGGGTAAAACAGGAAATGGTCTCCTGTTTTTATCACAAAGCTTTTTTGATTTTGAGATTTGACAGTGTATTCTTCAGTCGCTTCCTGTACCCTTCCCAGGAGTGAATGTGGCCGCTCTGACCTCACTGCTGTTCTGTTGCTGAACACAGCAGTCATGATCTCTGTGCACAGCGTGAAGGTATTGCTTGGCCTAAACAAAACAGTAATAAGCGTGTTTGAAAAGGCCCAGCATTTTATTTGGATATTGACAATCACATTATAGTGATTTTTCATTCATTCAACATATATTTATTACATCTTGTCATGTGCCAGGCACTGTTAGGAGCTCAGGAGCTAACTGACAGTATCAGGATATTACAGGGAATAAACAAGACAAAAGCTTTTGTTCTACTGTAGCTTATGTTCTAATGGGGGCAGGGGGAGGTGAAACAAATGGTAACTATAGTCATTAATAGATATCGGTCAGTTATGTGGAGTAAGGAAGATCGATTTCCTATCTGGTGTCTGAGCTGCATTTGCAAGTAATAAGGTAATCTAGGTGTACGGCCTTCTTGAGAAGGTGCTCGTTAAACAAAGATTAAACAGGTGAAGCAGGTAGCTGTGAAATTACCCAGGCAGAAATATTCTGGACAGAGGATGAGCCAGTATGTATTCTGCAAGTGGAGTATGGTCAGTCTGTCAAGGAGAGCTCCCTCTGCTGTTCATCTACCAAAGGAGAGCTCTAGGGCAGAGTGAACAGGGGGCAAGGAGTGAGAGTGGAGGTCAGCAAGGTGCCCTCAAATTCTGGAGGAACTGTAGGACACTGAAGAACAGGTGGGCTGACATGTATGCCATTGTAGGATTTTTGTTGTTGTTTGGTGTTTTCATCTTTTGAAACAGGGTTTCTGTTATGTAGTGCAGTGTGGCCTCAAATTCAAAATCTTTCTGCCTCCATTTCCGAAGTGCTGGCGTTAGAGGAATGCACAACCATGGCTGGCCTGTGTGACATACTAAATTAATTAATTTTTTGAGGTACCAGGGATCAAACTTTGGACCTTGAACTTGCCAGGCAGGTACTCATGCTGGCTCCTGATGCACTAAATTTAGAACTAATGAAAAAATATTGATAGAAAATTAACACATGTTAAATTTCTATTACAATCTCTAGATGTTTGTTAGCATCTTCTGTGGGCGATGATTGTGCTAAGGGAAGGAAATAGAGTGAAGGATCAAAAGCAAAAGCTAGGCACAGTTTTTTTGGAGATTTTTTTTTGACATAAAACATGATATTTTGTGTTTCAGTCATGCCTGATACTGTATATATTTACCTCCCATAGCTTTTATTATCTAATTATTTTTTGTCTTTTTGAGGCAGGGTCTCACTATGCAGTTCAGGCTGGCCTTAAGCTCACTTTGTAGCTCACGCTGGTCTCAAACTCACAACAATCCTGCCTCAGCCTCCGAGTGCTGGGGTTACAGGCCTGCGCCACCAGGCCCGGCTCCCATAGCTTTTAAGTGTCCTGTAAGATAGACAGTGTCAACTTGGGATGTAGTTGACAAAGATTAGGCTAGGAATAATTGCCTAAATGGAATATGTCCGAATGCATAACTGGTAGGTGAGAGGGTCTCATCCTCTGGCTGTGTGTCAGAGCAAAGTGGGAAGTTCATTAAAGCCGTAGATCCCTGAACCTCACTCCTGGAATTTCTGGTGTTGACATGGAGCCCAGGGATCTCGGCTTTAATGGTTATGCACAGGATTGCTGTGCCCTGGTGCTGTTTCCCTCCATCATTGTATTTATGGTAGTGCAATGTATAAGTAGTACTTTGGACATCCTTATTTTATTTGAAAGAAAATGATTTCAATTACAGAAAATAAAGCACTTTGCTGGGAAAAACAAAAAAAAGAAAATGATCTTATCCCTTAAAAAAGAAACCTGTGGGGGGGAAAAAAAAAGATTTTCACCTTTTAGTGTCATGCCTGCTGCCAGAGTTTTTTGGAGATACCCTTTGTCAAGCAAGGATTATTTTGCTATTCCTAACTTGCAAAGAATCATTGAATTTTATTTATTTATTTATTTATTTATTTATTTATTTATTTATTTAGAGACGGTCTCATTGTGTAGCCCAGGCTGGCCTCAAATTCAGGGTAATCCTTCTGCTTCAGCCTCCCACGTGCTTGCTATCTTTTTTTTTTTTTGTCTTTTTGAGACAGGGTCTCACTATGCAGTTCAGGCTGGCCTTAAGCTCACTTTGTAGCTCAGGCTGGTCTCGAACTCACAACAATCCTCCTGCCTCAGCCTCCCGAGTGCTGGGATTACAGGCATGCGCCACCATGCCCGGCTCTAT
>PVKA01028685.1:0-19936 GCA_004027165.1 Ctenomys sociabilis
CCTAGGACTGGTGGAAAACTTTTTCTGAAAAAGTTCAGACAATAAACAATTTAGGTTCATGTTGCGAAGATTCAACTGTGCAGTTGTAGCTTAAAACCAGCCATAGTTAGTACATATGGACCCTAGCAATGAAAAATGCTGTATGATGGAAATAACTTACTAGAGAAGCAGAAAGATTCTAAACAAGCAAGGCTGTTGACGAAACAGGATGACCTACCTGAAGTACAATGTATTCAGGAGGAAAGATGTGAGCAGAATAAGGAAAGAGGAGAATAAGAATAAGAAGGAGTTCAGATACCCTTCCCCCCAAATATGCTGTGTACTTTAGATTTCAACCTTATGGCTCTTGGGCAACAATAAATATAGGCCAGGGTTCTTCTAACCTCCTCTTGTCTGCCTGAAGAACTCAGTTGTCATCAATCCACTCCCCAGTAATCTCATCAAGCAGGAAAGACTAAGTCCCATCATGGGGGGAGAGTGGGCAAGAGATTGGAGGTCAGTGTTCTGCAGATCTGGGGTCAGTATCAGACAGACTTGTCACCTTTTCTTCTGAGGGGCCATTCATCTTTCCCAGAAATAATTAATTATCTCTGTGTTAGCTTTCTGGCATAGTGAGAAAGTACCTAAGATAAAACAACTTAATGGAACAGATTTATTTTGCTTGCGAGTTTTAGTCCATGTTTGCTTGGCGCTGTTTCTTTGGGCCTGTGGCAAGGCACAGCATCTTTGTGGGGAGTCAAGGAGAGAGAAATGAAAGAGGAGGTGGGGAGAAGAGGGACCAGGGTCCCATCACCACCTTCAGGCCCATGTCCTCAGTGATGTGTCTTCCTTTCACTGAATGCTACTTTCTAAATGTTCTACTACCTTCCAGTGTCAGTCATTTATACATACACATGGTCATGACTGGCTATTACAATGCCACACCATGGTACTGTGTATGAGAAGCTCTCAGGGGCTTTGCTAAATATGAAGATTTCTTGGTTGGGATTTTATGTGAATTGTACTTTGGGAAACGTAGACCATCACAAGTCTTTAATCTAATTGGCAGTCTGTTCTGCAAAGGACCACTGGTTGTCTTCCATGTGTACATATTTACAGTTGAGTGTGAGTAGATGTGGATTTCTCTTTTACCTACCAGTAGGACTTGACGTCCACTAAGCATAACAGGTACAACCCTCTGTGTCATTTGATTCCAAGGCAACTGACAGGGATAAAGTTTTGGTTTGAGGCTTTTAGTGAAGTTTTTGCCTGCTTTTGATTACTCTTAAGTTGAAAGTCCTTGCTACTGATTAGCATATATGTATTCAAATAGGAAATAGCCACATCAGTGGCTACCTACAGGAAGGTAAACTTATGCTTGGGTGCATACGTTTGCTTGGGTGCATACCAGTGATGCCAGTTCCAGTGCATTTTATGAGCATCCCCAATAAGACACTGAGATCCTTCCCTTCTGGCTTGGCTACAATTGCTATGGCAAAGCTCTCTAAAGTTTATCTCATCCCTCTTATCATCCCCTTTTATTTTTTCCTTTCTGTCTTTTATCCAATGGAATGCCTGTGTAGAAGTTACTATTTGTGCTGTCTGCTCAACTTCCGGTATTTCTCCTTTGTCATCTTCTTCCCATGGCCCCACCATGTATTATTGGATGCCTGAACTTAGCAAATTGCACAACTATAGACACCTGCATTAGCTCTACAATATGACTCCTTCCCTGGAATTTGGAGTTGTGATTAAGAAGAAGACAATAAGGGATCTTGATGCATGGCTGGACTCATGGCTGGTAGTGGAGCTATCCTTCCACTACCATCCTGTCCTTTTGGTCCATGCTTGGTAGAGAAAATGCCAGTCTTTAATGCATGAAGAGTGAAGCAGATGTTGGGAACAATTGGTGATGGGATATGAGAGCATGAACTTGGCTTTCCCAATGGCTTTCCATTTCTTACCTTGTTCTTTCTCTGTGACCTGTCTCGCATTCTGTGAGATTCTCATGTAGGCTTATAATAATACATTCTCTCCAGCTGGGTAGTTATAGGTTAAAAAAACCCCAAATAAAATACTTTTAAAAATAAAGAACAAACAAGAAGAAAATAATTAAATTCCAAATATAATCTTGGCTGTATAGAAAATAATAAAATAAAAAAAGAAGAAAAGCAGAGAGGGACAGTCAGAATCCCCAGAAGTATATTCAGTCATGACTGTGAATTTGAATTTAGGTTGACTTACATAGGTTTTGAACTTAAGTTGCACTTTGAGTTAAAATTGTCCCCACTGGTTTCTTTACTTCAGTGTATAATCCCTCTGTGAAGGCACTGTGACCATACTCCTACTGTGGTGAGTCCAGACATGAACAGGGAAGATTCTTGCTGAAAACCTTATCTGAAAGAAGAGGTACCTGGGTACCTATGGGATGGTGGGAGGGGTTACTACTCCATGTGGATGCTGGCAAAGACTTCTCAGAGCAGCTGATATTTGATCTGAGCTTCAAAGGATGCTATAAATTTACTAGGAAGAAGAGTGTAAGTCTCGTGTGGGCAGGCTGGTTTGTACAAAGCATGAAGAAGAGCAACCATGTGATTCAGTATTTAATAGTCAAGGCTTTCTCATGCCCTGCTAAAAATAACAAGGCACATTTTCAAAAGAGAAATGGAGACAATCTAACAGCATAATTTGGAAACAATTGGTCTGAAATATCTCCTCATTATGCATTCATTTGCCATGTACTGTAATAGAGCTGATTCTTGTAAATGTATTTGGAATTCAAATGACTTGCACATATACCTTCCATAAGGTTTGGTCTATACTTTAGAGGAAGCGTTGAAAACCATTAATAACATTGCCTTCTGATGCCAATATTTCTGTGGCATCTGAAAGGCATTAAGAAACACTCCCACCATCACATTTGGCCCAGGCATATGTTAATTAGAAACAAAAGCAATTTGTGTTTAATTTAATGGTAGCAGGAGATTCATTAGTATGGTTCCTTGGTTATACACAGAACAGTGAGGGTAGATGTCTATGGGTATTTTTTCATCATAGTCTCTGCCTTCCTCTGTCATGGCTGAGTGTATTTTCTGGGGATTCTGACTATTCCTTTTTCCTTTTCCTTTTCTATCATTTGATTGTTTTCTGTATATTCATGATCATATATGAGATTTAAGTCTTTTCTTCTTGCCAGCTTTCACTTGCTTTTGCATCCTGTAGCCACATGATTTCTGATTCTCTTTCTGGAG
This sequence comes from Ctenomys sociabilis, assembly GCA_004027165.1. NCBI lineage: Eukaryota > Metazoa > Chordata > Mammalia > Rodentia > Ctenomyidae > Ctenomys > Ctenomys sociabilis. Next base: position 3,231 of record PVKA01028685.1, read on the forward strand.
GGCAGGCTCAGTTGTGTCCTGTGTGGGGACTGGCATCTTGAGTGCTGGGTCACAGCAACTCTTAGTCTCCCACCTTCTTCCTGTTGCTCGTCTTGTACTCTTTCCCTACTCACTAATGTATACCTGGGATAATTACACAGGAATAAAAGATAAAAAAGAGTCAAAACTTTTCAGTCAGTGAATTTAGAGAAATTTTAGTGAAAATTTAGTGGGAGAAAGATTTGAAACTTGTGGCCGTAAGCAATAACTTTAATTAGTTATGCTGATTAATTTGGAGTCCTGACTGCCAAAGGATAAAACAGTAATGATCTAAAGATCTTTTTATTGTTTTTAAGTCTTTTTGTTACAGGGCCTTGAGCTCCCTTTGTATGCTAGGGCGATCTAGAACTCTCAATGGTCCGCCTACCTCAGCTTCCCAGATGCCAGGATTATAGGCATGTACCACCATATCCTGCCTTAACTGGTTTTATTTTAGATTCTAGAACATTTCTGTCCTAAAGAATCAAAGAGAGGTCTGTCTGAATTTTAGCAAGCAAATACACAGAAAAGGGCTAAAGAAAGCCAAAAGGCATGTTGGTGTTCCAAACTATTTTCGTTGTGAGGTGATGATAGGGAGACAGAAGAACAGAAAATAACTGGTTAACCTTACTTTACTTCCTGTTGCCTTTTTTGGGGGAGGTAATGATTAAGTAATAGAGACCTTATTACCATGGTGATTAAAATAGGCTTGCTGGGGGAAGTTGGATATTCTCTCTCTAATCCTAACTTCTCAGAATGTCAGATAAGTGCTTAGTTTGGCTTGGTGATGTGGAACTTCAATGTGAATGATCCCATTTTGATATTTAGTCATTTTTTTGAGACCCAGAACAAGAATTTAGTTCAAAGTAATGGGTTCCTATAAATTCATCTAACATTAGAATACTAGAATTAGAATGCTAGGATTAGAATACTAGACTGCTGAGGGACAACACTAATAGTATTCTGAAGACAAACACAACTGAAGGTAAAACCTGGTTTTTACTAGTAACTAAAAGGATTCAGGTCTCTTGAAGTTCTTCCATGAAGTTTTAGCAAACCCTGAGCTAAAGATTTTCTTTTAAGAAGATAGGTCTAATGGAGACATATGGATTCAGAGACAGATCTAAGTGGTCTGACTTTCAAGGCCATGGGTGTGATGCTAGGACCTTTACTAGCCATAAACTAGGTGTGTGATAAGGACAAAGCCATGCAAATAGCAAAACGACATTGAAAATGGGCTATTATTTCCTTCTTTCATTTGTCCTTTTCCTCATCACAATTTTTCCTTCCCATTGAACAAATTCTTTCCCTTTCACACTATTTATTGTATGTTCCAGATTTTTTACTCTTTCAGTTTCTTACACTAGTGAGACAATACAGTGCTTCTACATGCAGGTCTGATTGATTTCACTTACCAGTATAGTCTCTAGTTGAATCTATCTGTTGGACTATTGCTATATGACATTTTATTTATAGTATCATACTTTGTACTTGCCAAACTTTGTAGTTATGAGAGGAAAATTGTTACTTTTATTTTATATAAGGAAACTGAGTCAGAATAATAATGTAGTTTGCTCAATTTCACCTAGTTCTGAAGTCCAAGTAACAGAGAGCAGCAGTTTATAAAACGAAGACATGATTTTTGAAAACAGAAACACTAATGAGAGAGTGGAGGAATTGCAGTACCCAGGAACACAATGAACTCAGGAGCTGTTGTTTTTGGGCAAGAAGCTTTGGTTTAGGGGTGCTGAAAATTGCACCCAAAGTTCATGCATGCCAAGCATGTGCTCTGCCACTGGAGCTACACCTTGGATCTATTCTTAGCTGCTGTGTCATATTCTTTTCTCTCAGCATTTAATCACATGATCTCTCTGAGCCTGTTTCTTTTGCAAAATGGAACTTGTGATAATTCTGACATTTTCCTCCTATGTAAAAGGGTCAAATGAGAATGCAGTGAAAATGTTTGGAAGATGGTAAAGTACCAGGAAAAAAAGCCCAGGCATTAGGATGGACATGGTGAAAGACAGAGCAAGACAAGGGCTCCCAGGAGCAAAATCAGACTTTGACCTTCGGCAGAGGGCTGCTGTGCTCATGTTGATAGACCAAGTTGGGAGCTTGAGTACACCTCCACAGCCGTCAGGGTGCCAAGGGCAGGGAAGAGATGCCAAGCAGGGCATCCGGGCATGAGTGGTGAGGCTGTCTGTGCCAGAACCCCTGGACAGAATTACTTAGACCTGACCTTTTCGATGTAAAACACTTGTAAGCTTGCCAAGCCCCAAGCAGCCAGGGAATAGATCCGCCAGGAGACCATTCCTGTGGAGGTCCCAAGGATGGTCACACTCTGATTATGGCCACAAGGTCTCTTGGAGAAAAACAGCAGCTCCCAAGTTCATTGTGTTCCTGGGTACTGCAATTCCTCCACTCTCTCATTAGTGTTTCTGTTTTCAAAAATCATGTCTTCATTTTATAAACTGCTGCTCTCTGTTACTCGGACTTCTGTTACAGAAGATAGTTATATTTATATGGCATTTTTGTTCTAACTATAAAATTGAGTGGTCTATTGGATGAAGTAGTTTCAAATTATATTCTTTTTCCAGTCTCACTCCAATTTTGAGAAAGTCTCTCTGGGTGGGGTGGGGACAGTGACTGCTTGTTACCTTAGAAGGCATGGAATATATTCTTACAGAAATTTTTCATTTGACCCATTTGGACAATGAATTTGAAAAAGAGACCTGTGTGTGAAACATAAAATTGTAAACTGTTCTCTTGTTATTGGTGTAAAGGCTTTCCTTTAGGAGCCAAATCACAGGCTAGTGTAAGAAGAGAATGGTTTTAAGTATACATCTATGGCCACACGGTTATTACCTAGAATATTATTTCACATCACTGTTGTTTAAATGTTTGAAATTGGGTTGATTATAAATAACTACACATTTTTCCCATTTCAGATCATACTCCTCTTTGACACATGAGACTATTCCTTTCACGAAGAGATGGAATCCACTTTCCCCCTTCCTGAATCTAGGCTTGACCATATGACCTTGGTCAAAGAAACATTAAAAAAGAATGATGAAAGCAACAATTTGAAAAATTCTAGTATGTTGAACATTCCTTTTCTTGCTGCTAGGATCCCTTCTGCCACCTTAGGAAGAAGCTCAGACCAGAGTACTGCACAATGAAAACATATATATGAAGCCAAGGGAGGATGGCTAGATGGCTAGAGTGATTATTCTGGCAGACTCCGGAAATGTGAGTGAAATCTCTTTCAACTTTCCATTCTCAGAGGTTTGTCAAGCTGGCCTAAATCAGAACTGTCTAGCAGATCCACAGCAGTTCCTCAAGCCACTAACTTGTAGGATATTTTAATATACAGCAAAGTTAACTAATTGAAACTCTAAAAATATTCAGTTGCAATCCTTAGTCTATTACGGGTTGACAAGCAAAGCCATTGGAATGTAGTCTCTTTTTTAACAAAATTTGTTGGGACACAATTAATTAATTTGTTACCTTCTATGGCTGCTTTTGAGCAGTCACTGCATGGTGTTGGCAGAGGTCATTTAGATGCAAATATTAAAATCTTTCTATTGGGAACTTTTAACAAAGTGTGCCTGTGCAGTACAGCAAATTGTTTGAATTTCTTTAATTGTGGCATAGTGCTTTTTGATGTTAATTCTTAGTTGCATGTATTAAGAATATTTGCTCTAAGTTTGTCATTTCACATTCTTTAATATGTCTTTTGGTGAAAACAAGTACTTAATTTTAAGTGGCCAAAATGATAAATCTTTTTATAGTTATGTTTTCTGTGTCTAAAAAGAAATTATTTCCACTCCACCAGAAAATTGTCAGTTACGCTTTCTATTTAAAAAGTTTGTTTAGACTTTTATATTTTTTTCTGCTTCTGGAATTGATTTTTGAATGTAGTGTGAAGGAGGAATAGCCTGTTGGTATTTCTAAAATGATTGCATTCCTTAGTGCTCTGTGTATTGAACAGTTCACACTTCTCATTGCTGGTTTGAATGTATCTCCCAAGGTTCATGTATTTCAAGCTTAATCCCCATTGAAGCAGTGCTGAAAGATAGTATGTAAGAGATGATTGGGTCATGAGAGTTCTGCCCTCATGAATAGATCAAGGCCCTTATGACATGAGTTCATCAGTTCTGTGGGAGAGGATTTCTCATAAGAGCATGACCTTAGCTCTCTCCCCACCCACATCCAAATGCACGCTGGCCTAGGCAAGGGAATGTGCCCTTCTGCCTTCTGCCATGGGTGTCTGTAGAAGGAAGGCTCTCACCAGTTGTGGGCCACTCAAACCTCAGACTTCCCATCTAACAGAATGGTAAAAATAAATCTCTGTTCCTTACAAACTGTTCAATTTTAGATATTCTAATAGCATAAAACTAAGATATTCATCTGTCAACATTACAAAGTGTGTGGGTTTATGAGCTCTTTGTTCTTTCCTGCTCATTAATTTACCTGGTCTTGCACTATAGCTTCATAACATCTCCCAGTGGTCTGTGGGGTAAGTTCTCTGGCCTCCTCTTCAGAGGCTCATAAGTCTTCTTGTGCCATTCTTCTATGTATACATTAGACCAATCTTATCAAATTTAATGTAAAATTTCATTAAGGAATTGAATCTGTAGATAAATTTAGAATATTTATAATATTGTCTTTCTGTCCATGGACATAGCATCTTTCTATCTTTAGGTCTTAGAAACTACATGCTAGGTAGATGGTAGTGACTCAGTAAAGGACACAGCCCAGCTGGGATGTGCAGTTCTGAGTGAGGCCTCTCTGGGATAACTCAACACAACAGACTGAGTCAAGCTTGACTCAAGAGTCAAGTTCATTGAGTGGAATTTCTTATGAAGAGTCTCAGCTTTAATGGGAGAGAAGGGGACAGTGGGGCAGGAGAGGCTGAGTGTGTCCTTGTTGCAGCAGCTAGTGCTCTGCTGTGGGTGCAGCATGGTCTCATAGGGCAGGCGCGGCAGGTGCACAGTGTTCTTGCAGTGTGGGCTGGGGAGCAACAGGATGTGGGGGTGTTGTTTGGGACTCAGGCCACTGGAAACAACCACTCAAGGAACTTGGGCATCTGGAGCCAAAGGAGGGTCAGACCTATCACTTGTTAAAGTTTTATACTTTCCTTGATAGTTCTGATACATCTTTAGATTTTTTTCTCATCGTGGCAGATAATGAGTTTTGAACTACTATAAGTTAAGTTTGAAAAAATAAATTTTCTTGGAGGCTGGTGAGATAGCTCAGTAGACTAAAGTACCTGCTTAGGTAAGTGCAGGCACCACAGTTTGATCACGGTACCACATGCCATGCCAGCCCTACCCCAAGGGTCAGCAGAGTTGGCCACAGAGTCTGGGTGTAGTGGCGTATGCCTGTAGTCCCAGTGCTGGGGAGACTGAAAGTAGGAGGCTCACCATGAGTCTGAGCTGTATAGTGAGATCTTGCAACAACCAAATACATTAAAAATTTCTAATTGTTGCCTGTATATAGAAATACAATCCTAAATAAAATCCTATTTTTGCAACATCAAATACCAATCCTATAATCAGCCTTCTTGCCAGAGTCTTCTTTTATTTCTAGCATTTTGGATAATCTTTGAGTTTTAAAGTAACTATATCATATAATTAAATATGCACTTATTTTGTCTCCCAAGTTTTTTCTTATTGTGAATAAAAGTGGTTTGGGTGGAATGTTTTCCATTCCTGATTTTCTTTCCAGGTTGGGCTTGAACTAATGGGTGATCTTCCTGCTTCAGCCTCCTGAGTACTGGGATTACAGTTATGTGTGATGATGCTTGGCTCCCTTTTCTGAGTTTGAAATGAATGATTCTAGCATTTCTTTATTGCTGTAGATTATATATAGACGTAACAGTTTATCCCAGGTGTCACTCAGGCAGCATAATTTTTTATGTGCTGAATGTTCTGAGCATGGCTCAGGCAGGTGTCATTTAAACCAGTCAACTTTTGTGTTGCATACATGTGCAATACAAACTTGTCTTTTTTATAGTTCCTGCTATATTTCCTTATAGAAATATGCAAGTTTTGGTCATTCTGTATTTGAATAATTGAATTGGTAAGTGGTTAAATTCTATTTTCAAAAATTCTTTGCGTTCTCCCCTACTTTCTGAAATAAAAAACATAACAGGTTGTTCTTTTATGTCCTTAACTAGCCTGGTGGTCAGGTATTTCTTCAGTCTTGATTTCTTTCATTGGAGAATGATATCCAGAAGCCATGATTTGGGTACTGAGTTTACTCATTGCTGCTCGTGTATCGTCCTTCTAGGCTCTCAGTGAATAGTGTGGACATGTCCCACATTTGTGCTTATTTACTTATAATATTAAAAGACATGGATACAATGAAGAGACAACCCAAAAATTAGGATAAATATTTTAGCCAACTGTTCTTCAGACATAAGACTTCTATATAGAACATACAAAAAAAATCAGGTCCCTAAAATTCAAAGACCTAATCCACAAATGGTATCTGGGATGAATATATACTTTTAAAATGAAGAGGTTCACATTGAGAATTTCAACTGTAGTCAATGCTACTGTTCTATGTTTGTCTTCTTTTTGTTCATATTTATAATTATCTTTCCAGTAGAAACCTGGTTTCCATTATCCTTCTTATATTTAATTCTGGGCCCTAACTCTTACAAGGAAGGCCAGAAGCACAAAGAGAAAGGAGGAAGAGGGAGCTGGGACATGAGGCAGGCAGGAGGAAAAGTTTTTCTGTTCTTATTTTACAGTCACCTCTGCTTCCCCACAAGGGAAGAAAAGAGGCTCAGAGGCATGCCAGGGAGGAGACGATGCCCAAGGGAAAGGAGGCAGTGGATTTCTGCGATGGGGGGTGGCTAAGTGGCTCTGTCTACTGTCTTTCAGGTGGTTCCTGTCAGCTTTTTAAATCTTAAGTACTATGGTTTTTGTCAAAGAAGTCAGTGATGGAGAATAAAGTGGTAAAAATAGGATTTTTGCTGGAGACAAGCCAAGATAATCAGACGTCATCTGGGGTATGGTGGAGGATGAGAAATTTGATTAAATAACAAGACATGGAGAATGAGCAGACATGGAGGATGGGGGATTCTAATGAAACCAACCTAGCACTGTTATTATGAAAATCAAAAGATGCGGAGATCGTCATGGGAGTTCAAAAGTCAGGTCTTGGAAAAAGAGTCCAGGGGAGCCTGGATTGAGTTTGACCAAGCAGAGAATCTTTGGTAAAAACCACAGAGGTACTAGATGTACATTTATGCTGACTCCTTTGAAAGAGCACGGAGTGTATTGTACACTTCTGCTTCCCACTTGGCAGGGTCCAGACTCAGGGAACCATGCATGGCCAGCAATACCACTTTCGGTTATACTGGCAGCTGTTTGTCGAGTGCCTTGCCAGACTCCTGCAGCTTCTATTATATTCCAGGAAGATTCAGTTATTCATACTTACACGGAAGTGTTGCAAGTATATTGTGACTTCTTTAAGTCTGAATGTTCCCTCTGTGCTTTCACATTCCTTCTAGAAAATCTGAACAAATATGCTTCTATGTGAACTTGAATTTTCTGTTTGTGGAGGAGGCAAGGGGTGTTCTTCCCATTCAGGCTGCATAGGGGTTGGCAGGCATGGTGGCTGTGCAGCTTTTTATCCCATATCCTGGTCCTCCTCAGGCTCTGTCTGCCTTGATCCTCTGAGTATTCTTAAAGTAGAAGTCATGAACTGAACTGTGTCCTCCCTCCACATTCATATGTTGAAGCCCTAACATTCAATGGGACTCTGTGTGTATAGAGGTGCTTTAAAGATGTAAGTTTAAACAAGGTCATAAGGGTAAGACCCTAACCCACTTGAATTGGTGTCCTTTTGATTAGAGAAAGAGCTGAGTATGTAGCTCTGTGGTACAACATTTGCTTAGCATGCACAAGACCCTTTAAAGCCCATACATGCCCATGCTCATACTGGCAGGGGGTGAGAGGGAGGGAGGGAGGGAGAGAGAGAGAAAGAGAGTATACAGGAGGCACAGAGAAAAAACCACATGGGGGACACAGCACAGATAATTGTCTGCAGAACAAGGAGAGACCTCTGAATGGTATAATCCTTTTTGGCACCTTGACCTTGGTGAATCTTCCAATCTGAAGAACTGTGAGAAAGTGTGTGTCATCTTGCTTGGGCTATGGAATGCCTAAGTAGCCATTAACATATTGTTCCTGGTATAAAATAGAACCTCAGTTCATGAACTTGATTCTTTTCACAAATGTGATCCAAGTTGAATGAGAACTGAATCAAATTCAGTTGGTTAGGTACAATACTGACTTAATGGGGAGGTCTGATTCTGTTCTTGTCCAGTTCTGCTTGCCACCAGAATTGTGGAGAGAGTTGAGTTAATGAGCTAAGGAACCACCATATTTGCATGAGTGGATGACTAGGATTTGAATCAGTCACTTGATTATCTTAGTCCATGTGTGCTACTACAACAGAATGCCTAAGATGTTATTTATAGAGAACAGATATTTTTTCATCACAGCTCTTGAGGCCAGGAAATCCAAGCTCAGGGTGCTGTCAGGCTGGACTTGCTGGCAAGGCCTCACCACTTTGGGGGCAGAGTGTTGCATCCTTGCATGGCAAAAGAGCTAACAGAGTTTATGAATAGCACAAAGCCTGTTTTATAAGGCCCTTAATTCCTTTCGCAAGAGAGCAGCTCACTTATATATTAAACCACACTCTCAATAACATCACACTGGCAGATGAGCTTTGGGGAGGACACCCATTTATTTTACTTTTTGGCTTGTAACAGAAATTTATCTCCCCCCCATTATGAAGGTTAGAAATCTAAGGCAAGCCACTGGCCAATTCAGTGAGTGGTGGAGACCCATTTTCTGGTTCATAGGAAGCCCTCTCTTCCTGGGCTCTCTGGAGTGTCTTTTTTCTGCTTTTCCAATCAGACCAATACACATAATGGTCACATCTATCATAGGGAATATGTATCTGTTCATGCTATAACTCATTTCTTTTTTTCCCATTCCCCTACCCTGCCTTCAACTCATCCTGTTTCCATTTTTCCTCTCTCTCTCTCTCTCTCTCTCTCTCTCTCTCTCTCTCTCTCTCTCTCTCTCTCTCTCTGTGTGTGTGTGTGTGTGTGTATGTGTGTCTTTTTCTCTCTCTTTTCCATCCCCACTCCCTCCTTCCTTGTTCTCCTTCCCATTTGCACATTTTCTTCCTATTCCACAATACTATTGTATATTTTGCTAATACTATTTTAGTTTCTAATACCAGAGAAGCAATGTGGTATTTCCACATGTGGGGCAACTCCATTTAAACCATGGCTTGGAGTAAGGACTGCTTTTCCTAATGTGGATGAGCATCATCCTCTAATCTGTTGAGAACTCAAACAGAGCAAAAGGGCAGAGGGAGAGCAAATTCTACATTGGTGACTGAGGTGGGACATCCATTTCTCTTACTTAGGTACATTATAGTTCCTTGTTCTCAAGCCTCTGGTTGTAGATGGGGATTTTGGCCACCAGTCCTCCCACTCTCTTGTTTCTGGGCCTTGGGACTGTGCACCACTGGTCCTCTGGCTCTCAGACCATCTGGCTGGGATTAGAATAACACCACTAGCTTTCCTAGGCTCTCAGCTCATGGGACTCCCCAGCCTTCATCTAACTTTTTTTCTCATATCTACATGGCATGATTGAAAAATATGGTGATTGTTTACTTTTTAAAAAAATTTATTACAGCAAAAGACACATTGCCATGAATCCCCCTCAGAACACTCTCTCTTGCCTTGGAAATACCAATCTCATTGTTCTTGTGTCTTTCTGAAGCAGTTCTGGAAGTGTGAGTGTCTTTAGTTGTACTGTCCTGGCTACCTTGATGATCTGAATCGCTTCAAAATGTTTACCCTTCATGGCAGTTTTGACTTTGCAGAAGAGTAGAAGTTGCTGAGTGCAAGATCTGGTAAGTAAGGTAGATGAGTATATACCATCATATTTCTATAAGCCACCCTTTGCATCATGTGGAAATAATAAACTTCAAACTCTGTCACTTTGAAATCAGTGATGCGGGTCTTTAGGATTCTGGTTCTTAAAATTTATCAGGGGCTTTTTCTATAGTCTGATGCATGACAATTTTCCTCATTTGCTTTTCATATATGGATTTTAGTGGAAGTTTCACTTGAGCAAATATTTCTCTAGTAAAAAGGTATTTTGAAAAGTTTTAACTAAACCAAAGCAATACATTGTGAAGAGAGGAATTTAAACATCAGAAACATTAATTTGATTGAATAAGGTCTTTAGAATATTTGAGGTCTTGTCATGGCTGAAAAAATATGAAGAATAGTACCTATCATGGTATCCACAGCCTGGCATACGTGTGCATTCAATGGATTAGTCATTGCTGTAGTCATTTTCTTGGTTACCCACAACTTAAGAGAAGAGTTTTGTTTTGGCTTGTGCTTTACGTCTGTGGTCAGGCAGTTCCATGGCAGAAACAGCACCATGAGAAGGGTCTGGTAGAGAAAAGCTTCTCCAAGTCTCATCCAGGAGACCAAGAGAAAAGCGAAGGGAAGACTGAGGAGGGAGCTGGCCTTTCTAAGTCACACCACCAGCACCCCGCCACTTCCATGCCTACATCCTCACAGCACATTTAGCTACGAGCCTATCAGGCAGTCAGTCACTGATGAACATGTGCCCCTGCAATGCAATCACCTTCCAAAGGCCTCAGCTCTGAATACAGGAGAGGTGACCTAAACATCCCATTTGGTTGGCAGAAAACTAATAGAGTTCCTTCATTTGTTCACTCAACTGATGTTCCTCAAGGCCTGATTAAATGCTCCAGGGAGGCACGATTCCAAGTGCTGGAACCACCAGACAGCAAAGTGGCTGAGTTTGTTGTGCTCTGGTGCGGTGGAGCAAGTACAGTAGCAAGTTAAGTCAACAGTGAACTTGGAAGAGCAATACATGATGGGAAGGAAATCACCAGGGTGATGTGGTAGTGCAGCTGGGTGCTCCCTACTTTAGAAGGGGTGTTAATATGTAAGCTGAGATTTTTCTTCCAGGAAGAGGCCCAGCATACAAGGATGTCAGAAAGCAGCTTTGCAGGTAGGTGTTACTATAGGTGTGAAGTTTCTAAGGTGGGAATAAACTTAGCTTGTTTGAGCATTGAAAGCCTCAACTGTGGCTGCTAGTGAGCCAGCAAAGGGTGGCGGTAGGTTAGTGTAGAAAGGTGGTGAAGGTGGGCGTGAGAGTCCAGCTTTGGTGATGACTTCTGCTGTACACCAGTGTATTTGCCTGTTGCTTTCATGATCCCTGGGCCCTGCTCACTGTGTGTTCATTGAGTACATCCTGTGAGGCTCCAGAATGCACTGTGCTGAAATCAGGTTTCCACATTCAGCCTGTCCCTGCCCCAAAGCCTAGACCTGTTGCCTTTGAAGGTCAGCTCTGCAGCGAACGTGGCTCCCCACCACAGCTTGAAGTTTGTCCCTGGTGATTGCAGTGCCTGCACTTCCAGGCACTACTGCGGATTTGGAGTTGAAAAGCCAAGCCCTGGATTGCTGCTTTGTGTTCTGCCCTGACCTCTGGTGGATTTGGCCTGTTAAGACATGGACCAAGGGAGACTTCAGAAGCCTTTGCCTTCTCTATCATTTTATTGGGAATAAGCAGTGTATTAGGAGGACCTGTAGTTCTCCTAAGATTTATAGGATATGTGGAGGGACAGAATTTTAGCCACTGTGATGGATCCTGGGTGGCTTTTGACTGTCACACGTTTTATGTTGATTCATGAGCCATTATTTGGAGCAGACGAAAGGAACTCTGAGGTAGCCAGACACAATGGCTGGGCACAGCAGTGCATCTGACCAAAGGGAACTCCAGCTTTGTGGCCTTAGCAAGTAGTTTAGAGAGCACATATGACCCAGCCTGGGCAAGTGAACATTGGTACGTGGTCACTGGGAGACAAAACTCAAGTTTTACTTTGGGACCTGGGGTTACAATGTCCTAAGTACCTGGATTGCCATTCTCTGTCTCTGGTCTAAGAATTAAGTCAATACTGAGGTAAAAGTTGAGCTGTGGAGACCCAAAGGAGTTATCATTTCAGTTTTTAGTTCCTAGTTGAGCTAATACATTTGAATGCACTCCTTCTCTGAAGGTAGTTGCATTAGACTTTCACTGCTTGTAATTGTAAATTTAATTAATATGATAATCTGCCTTGGCCACAATTATGAGTAGAGAACTAAAAGAAAGTTTGAAGTCGCTATGTGGTGTCCCTTTCCTTTACGCCAGTCACTGTACTTATCATTATACAGTGACCTGTGCATCTTTTTTTAAAGTGTCACTCTTGTGCCACGAGGCAGCGCTCATTTCTGACTGACTCATCACTCTAGCTCACTGTCTGGCTGGTAGTTAAGTCCTCAGTGAATATTTGCTGAATGAATAACTTAATAGTTGCATGGCAATGTTTACTAATATGAGAGTGTGATTTCCATTTCTAATTTCATTTTCTATGCTTATTATTTGTGTCATGTTAAGGGACTGGGCCAAAGTAGGATGAGGGCTGCAACTTGGTTGAGAAAAAGAATAGTGTATTTGAGTAAAGTGAAGAGAAGGGAACAGGGAAGAGCAGTGACTATGGAAAGATGTTGAAGCATTGTGAAATTATGTGGTGACAACAGAGGTATTCTTTGTACTTTTAACTTCTATATGCTTAAAAATAATCCAAGTTAAAATTTATTGAAAGAAAAAATGGTTGCAATTAACTTAATTTTCAGCTGAAGTTAAGACACTGTGATCCAGTTTTATCTCTGGAAAGGCTCGAAGACATACAATCACTTACCAGTCTAATCACATGGACAGTCAAGAATACTCATTACAGCAGTCCATAGCCCAGTTGTTTCAATTGTCCTGGTAATGTCTTCCATATATTTGTGTACATATTTTTTGGCCAGTAGTGCAGAATTTAATTCAGTCTCAGATATAACATATAGTTGTTATGTTTTTTGGTCCCCTTTAATCTAGGACTACTTTCTGCATTTGATATTATTGACATTTTGTGAGAATAAAATTCAGGGATATCCAGATAGCTCAGTGGATTAAAGCACCTGCTTCAGCAGATTCAGGGACTGGGGCTCGATCCCTAGCATGCCATGTCAGTCCTGTCTGTGGGGTGTGCTGAGACAGTGATTAAGACTGAGCATGGTTGTGCATGCCTATAGTCCCAGCCTTGGGAGGCTGAACAGGAGGATCACTATGAGTCTGATCTGTGCAATGACACCCTATAGACCCTATATTAAATACATGAAAAAGTATATCATTTATTTATTTTGTAGAACATCTCTCAATTTGTGTCTGTCTGATTTTTTCTCATGAATATGTTTAAGTTATATTTTTCTTGTCAGAATATTACTTGAGTGATGTGTCTGTTTCAGTTTATCACAATTGGAGGTACATGATGTCTATGGTGATGCTAATATCATTCAGTATTATGAAGTACAATAAAGATAAAGATAAAGTGTTATTCAGTTCCTACTATTTAATCTACTTTTAAATGTTTAATAACACATACCAGTGTTATTTATGAAGCAAGTGTAGATCTATAGCATTATTATTACTATTGCTATTACTATTGTTATTATTATTACTGGCACTGGGAATTGAACTCACAACCTCACACTTATCAGGTATAGGAGCTGTGCTGCTGAGCTACATTTCTGACCCTATAGCATTATATTTTTTGGATGGAACCATTGCCTCCATTATTTCTACCACTATGAAAGTTTTGTTATATGGCAGGTGCTGTTCTAAGTGTTTTATCTGCCTCAGTGATTACAACCAACTCTGAAAAAAAGGACAATGCTGATGAGGGTTGTGAAGTGACTTGTTAAGGGTAGAATGTAGCTTCCATGTGAGGTTGCATGGGTCACATTCCTTATTTCTTTTTTCTTCAGTGCCTATTTCCTGCCACAAAATGGAGTCAAGAAGCTCCAAAGAGTCTGCTGAGTCATAACACTCGAAGGCTCTTAAAAATTGTCTGTCAGGTGTCCTTTGGCTGTCTGAGACCTCCCAGAGCATGATTAGTTGGGTGGTGGCTCAAAGGTGCATGGGCTATGCATATGATTTTAATTGGCCAGCCCCCACTAAACTATCTTGCCAGCCATATATATATGTTTATATATGTATATCTTGTGTTATATCTGTTTCTCTAGTAAAACTGTGACTGATACACCATTGTTTTTAGATTCTGCATACCAGCAAGAACATGTGGTGTTCATCATTGTGAGTCTAGATAATTTTGCACATAGTCCCTTAACCCATCTGTTTTTTGTCAGAGGACCAAATTTCATTTTTCCTGATGAGCCCCCCCACCCATGTTTCATTGGATAGCTACTGACTAGCACTTAAATCGGGAGCAAGACCTGAAATCATTTTACCTGATCATGAACCTAGTGAAAGTACTGTAATGGGATGGATGGAATGGATAGAAAATATCAAATAGTAATGGTATTATTTTATGAAATAATATGTATGAGTTGTGTCATGTTGTAAAGTATATTTCTTACTGTGGACTTAAGTAAAAGTTTGATAAAATGCTCAAGTGCTCCAAGCCACTCATGTTTGTTTCTAAGTTTAAACTTTTGTGTATCCAGAAGTGCTTGATAGTTTCTTCATTCATAAGTATGTGAAAATTTCTCTTACTCTTTGAGTTCACAAGTCATAAATTCCCCTCCCTTTTCACAGCCATTGCTGACTGGTCCTGTAGGCTTCGTACAAAAAATTTAGTTGGTGAGTGCTGAATGTTCTTTCATGTTTTCTTCACCTCCCATGAGTACATAGTTTCCTTTAATTATTAGACAATCAGAAAAGTGTGTATTTAATAAGTGCTTTAATGAGTAAAAGGCAATGTCAGTCTCACTGAACACACGGCACACTTGTTTTTTGCTAGCACCCACATCAGACAGGGAGTCTTTAGAGGAAGGCGCAGGGGGAGGGATTTTTCATGCTGTTGTGCATCCTGCCTCCAAGTACAGCGTTAGTCTCCAGGCAGCTCCTGAAGGGGGCCTGGGTGGACATGCAGATGAGAGTTCCACATGGTGAGTGTTGGGTTTTCTTCATGTCAGTCACTATCCACAGCATCCTCTGGGGATCCTTTTAACAGTCAGTTGGAAAACTTTTTCCTTAAAACACAGATTTTTATCCATAAAGAGAACATATTAAAATTGCAAGGTTATTGTAGGAAGGTCCCCAAAGTATGCTTTTACTCAATTAGAGTCAATTATAACTCAAATCTACAAAATAGAATTAGAGTTCTAGATTTTTATTTATGTCCTTATTTTTGTGGTACTAAGGGTTGAATCATGACCTTTGAATTGAGCTAGATCTCTAGTCCTTCTTTCTTTCTTATTCTGGGACAGGGTCTCACTGAATTGCTAATTTTCCAAGGCTTACTCAAACTTCCAATATTCCTGCCTTACCCTGCTAGAGTTCTAGCACTAATAGTGTATACCACCTTGTGCACCTTGAATTTTAATTTATTAGGCATAAGAACCAATCTCATTGAAATGTTCAAAAGGTAGAATATTCCAGGAGTTCTTTTTTATGATCATCTTTAGATATATATCTGTATCTTTTATTTTAAAACATTCAATTAATATATTTTATTCATTCAAGGAGTACAATATGATAATTTAATGTACATATACAGTGTATAACAATTTCTTCATGTCAAATGAATGCTTCCAACACCACCCATACTCTACATTAGATCTCTAGAAGATGTCCATCTTATAATTTAAAATTGGTACTTTTCCACAAGTGTGTGCATCTTTTGCATTCTGAGCATTGGTAAGTGCTGTTCTAGTCTCTGCTTTTATGAATTTGACTCTTCCAGATTCCACGTATAAATGAGATTGTATAGAATTTATCTTTCTGTGTTTGTCTTATTTCACTTCATGTAAAGTCCTCTGAGTTCATTTGTAGTTTTACAAATGGCAGAATTTACTTCTTTATGACTGACTGCTACTCATGTGCATGTATGAGATCACTTGTATTTTCTTTATTTATTCACCTATTGATGGTTACATAGGTTGTTTCTGTATCTTCGTTATTGTAAAAAATGTCTCAGTGGACATTCTCACTGGGGTAAAATGGTATATCATTTTGATTAGAACTTCTCTGATGTTAATGGTGTTGAGCATTTTCTCATATTATTATTACTAGTTACTTACTTTTTTTGAGAAATGGCTGATTGGAATTTTTCTGTCTTGATTATGATGATGAATACATTGAAGTGTATATCTGTTAAAGCTAATGAGATGTGCAGGGTGTGATGGTGCACACCTATAATCGCAGCACTCAGGAAACCCAAAGCAGAAGGATGGCAAGTTTGAACCTAGTCTGGTCAAGTTAACAGCTTTGCAAGACTGTTTCAAGAAAAGAAAAAAGAAAAAGGGCTGGAGATGTAGGTCAATGTGAAAGTTCTGTGTTCAATTAACAGCACAAAAATTGTTGAAATGTAATATGTATCTTCTAAATTAATTGTGCCTGAATAATGTTTATTTTAAAAATCATAAAACATAAAGCATGTAAAAAAAAGTCACTAGTGAAACAACGTAGCAACTTATATGATACCAATTGCTTCTATCTTAAAATTCATGGACAAGAGGCCCTATAGTACATTTAAAGCAGTTAATTGTTACTGTTCTC
>PVKA01028686.1:0-29140 GCA_004027165.1 Ctenomys sociabilis
GGGTGGTCTCAACTTTATGGACGTGCAGTTTAATATTAACTGAGTAGGTAGCCCAGAGGAAAGGGCAGGGGGAGGTGTGTGCGTGTCTGTGTGCAGAAAGAAGGTAAAAGTCATTTCCTGGGTGAATGAGTTTGAAATCTAACCTAGGCCTCTAAATTATACTTAGTTAATATAATATATAGCTGGAGTCCTAGGAAAGCTGGTGTGTGTGTGTGTGTGTGTGTGTGTGTGTGTGTTCTCCCACTGAGGCAACCAAGGGTTGGGCATAGAGTTAGGCTGCATCTCTTTGCAGACTATAGCCTACTGCTTTCCCATCTCTACTCCTCCTTAAAGTGAGCTCTTCTGCTCAGTGAGCGATCTATGATATAATCATGGGCTATGTTTTGTTTTCAATGCTGTGGTAACAAAAAACCCAATTCTTTTTTGTTAAAAAAAATTCCCATGAAGAGAGAGTGTGTGTGTGTGCGCACCTGCATATGTGCACATGGGTGTGCCCGTGGGCCCTCTTGTGCATGTGTGTTTGTGTGCATGTGTGTGTACTCAGGCCTTTATGTATGTGTGTATGTGCATGAATGTGCACGCAGGCCCTCTTGTTCATGTGTGCTGTGCACTTGGATTGCTGCATATTAGTGGCCCTTTTATGTCTTTATATGACCAGCTGGTGCTGAAATGAGTGACTATGAGTTCAATATGAAGTCTTGATCTGCCATTGTAAAATAATAGTATAAAAATGAAATGATTCTCAATTTTGCTTTTAAAAATTGGGTTAGGGACACAGCTCAGTTGCATAAGCACCTGCATGGCAAACTCAAGATCCTGAGTTCAATCCCTGGCATATATATATATATATATATATATATATATATATATATATATTGCTGAAATTTAAAATAATAAGACGGAGCTCTTGTGTGTTTCATTCTAGGAAGCTCTGGTGGACTGCTACAAACCAACAGAGGTAAGCACATCACTTCTCCTAAAAGCTGTGTTTGAAGTGGATCTTATTAAATCTATTTGCCTATTTTTAAGCTAAGCCACGATAAACAAGTATTAATGGACCATGACCACTGATGGGAGCCTGTGTTTGCACCATGCTACCTGCCTGAATTCTAAGCTGAACACATTGAGCGCAGGAAGACTGAAAGCTAATTGAATGGGTGTCTTTCCAGCTTCAGATAAAAGCCCAACTTTAAGTTAAAATAGTGAGAGCATGTGGAATCACTGAAGTAAAAGTTTTAGGTTTATAACAAATGCATCTTATTAGTTTATTGGATATATTTTTAAAAGCTTATATTAGTACTATTTTTCAAGAAAATTATCTTTCTTGGGAGAAAAAATGTTATTCCTTTTTGGATATTTATCAAAAGTATGAACATTAATATAAAAAGTGGTACATAGCAGTCTGATAAATCCAAAGCATATAATGTTTATTTTAATAAACATTGTGTGTGTATGTGTTGCAAGATAATAATGTGAAAATATGAACAGAATGGAAATTAAGGTGTTGATTAGTTATGAAAATATCAACAAAAGAATACTTGAACTTTGTTGCTCTGATAAATGAAAGAAGATTCATCAGATGTTTTGAGATCTATTCATAATCAAAGCAGTGGTGGCGAGATTTCTGGTGTTTGAAGTGGTAAATTACAAGGGGAAATGGAAGTGTGCTTTTTAGAAGCACGTAAATTTTTAATGACTAAGATGCTTCATGTTATGTACTTTGAGGCAAGTTACCTATTTGAGCTGCACGCTCATAACCTCCAATTCTTACTACATCTTGCAGTCACACAGATTCTTAATGTTAGCTGTTAAAATGTATTGTTAGTGGATATAATACATATTCAACTTCAAAAAACAAGAAATATTATAGGGTTTATAAGGGAAAAGTACTACTGCTCTTCCCCATCCTTTGACACCCCTCCCTAGATGTCTGTATCTTACATTTAAATATTTTATTTACATATTTATATATAATACTTTTAGATGGTTCCTTGTTAAATGTATATTTAGTATTTCTTAAAAACATTATTGATTTAAGAAAAAAGATGGTAACTCTCTTATTCTCCGTACAAGTCCTTTCTGTCTCTCCCCTCGATAAAATTATAGTATTTTGTTAAATCAGTGGTTAAAGTTTATATATTTTCATGACTCAGTCAGATATTTTTGTGACTCAGCTAACAGTGAACATGACAAGGGTTTCTTCCTTGAATGGCCTTTTGGTTTTCCTAGAGTTGATAACTCCTTGACTTTTATTTTTTCTAGCATCAGTTGCTATTTTTATACTGAACCCTCTAATGTTTTTGTCAAACATGTACTATGTTTCCTGTATTTTTAAACACTTCAACACTATCTCTTTGTACCCCTAGACTTCCCTTCTGGAGTCCTTCTCTCTGGGTTTGCTGAATGTCTGCTATCCTGAGATTTTTTGTCCACTGCTGTCCAGTGTTTATTCTTTGGTGGTTAAGTGTCAGTTTCCTGCATTTTTGTGTTATACCTCATCCACTAGCTTCTTAAGAGAGGAAGTATAGCGATGCTTTTTAAAAATCCTTATATAAGTGATAGTGTATCTCTACCAATAGTTAATTACCATGGTATAGAATTCTAGGCTAAAAGGCATTATTAAAACTCAGTTTTGAAGATACTTCTCTATTGTTATCTTGTTTTTAGTTTTTTTAAATTTAATTTTATTTTATTGAGAGGCAAATATCAATGAGACAAAGTTGATAAATAGGACAATTTCAATAATTAATACTTTTTACATTGTTATCTTCCTAGTGATTATCCATAGTACAAGAAGCAGACAGGGTCTCCTGTCTAAACACTGTTAGTACAAATCTTTCTTCTCATAGAATTAAGTGAAAGAAGCTGCATATCTATCCTAACTATACTGTGTATACAAATATAAAATGGTCCTTCCTTGGTATCCCCTTTCTTTGTTTAGTCCTGTCAGATATAAGTATTCTATTGGCATTCACTTATTATAGGTGCTTGAATTCAGCAAAACACTTCAACACAGTCCAGCAGTCCACAATAGTAGTGGGTTATCCATAGAAGTTGTTGACTAGAGCCTTTTATACCTCAGCTTATTAATATGGCTTTATTTTATATACCTCATTTTTATACTTTTCTGCTGGGTGGTTAAGATCAAGATAAAGCAAGACCTATATAACAAGAAATGTAACTTTTGTACCTGATAAGGTCAGTCAAGTTCCCTCAGGATTTATCCTGTAACCCTGTACTGAACTTTGTAGATCCTCTGCCAGTGTCAGCCATTTGGATGAGTCATGGCCATTGCTTGACCAGTTTGCTCTCTGTGAAAGCCTGAGAGAAAGCTTTTTCTCCATGTGAGTCTCCTTAGGCACACTATACATCATCAATAGCATTCCACTGAGGCTCCATAATCTCCTTGATCAGAAAATTTGGGGCATAGCTGAGTTCCATGATGTTACAGTACAGGTTCTCCTATGTCCTGAGTCTTCACTGACCTTGAAAGGCTAGGACCAAAATGTTGGATGACCTTGAAGCCCTTCCTTTTCTCCAATTTTTGATCTGCAAACTTAGATTGTTAATCCTCCAGAAGAGAAGCTGATTATTGCCTTGCAACATATGCAGTTTGGTTTTCTCTAACTATCTTTCTAAATATCAAACATCTTAGGCATAACGTGGCACAGATGTTTTCCAACAAGTACTGATGTATTGAACTTTAAGTCCTTACAGGATATGAGGAAAAGAAAAATATTTAAAAAATAGTACTATGCACATGTTTTTACACAGAAATTTAGAAATCTAACCATGTACAGCATTATAGCCAGCCAGTCCTGTAACATTTTTTTTCTTGTGTCTTTTTTTTTTCATTTATTGCCCATAAAAAAGATAAAATTAAAAATTAAAAAAAAAAAAACCTTTTACTTGTGAGACAGTATGGTAATAATTGGTATGTCATGACAGGAAGTATGAATTTAGCAGACCAGAATGACAGGCATTCCAAGTGTGACCCTTCTATTACACATTGCTATCTTCAGTGCAAGTTTCTTGGTTCACAGGTATCAGCAGATAGAGATAGTCAGGTTGCGAATTCTACCATTTTGACCTGCTACTTTCAGAAATCTGCTGATGTTTCTTGGGATCACTGCCTTTCCTATCTTGTGTGTAAAAATGTGTGGTTTTGCCCCTATCATGTTTCTCAGATTTTCTCATTGCCCTCTCCTCATTGTCCAATCCTCAGCTTCTCACTTTTCTTTTAATTGTGTCATACCTTCCTATTTGTAATCCTTCTTTTGAGTTCTTATGCTAGAGAGACTATACGATATTTACATATGTGAGTCTGGTTTATTTAGTTCATAAGTATACCTTCAAGTGGCATCCACTTGATTATGAAGAGTTCATGTTTATCATTCTTTATAGCTGAGTAATACTCCATTGTATAAAAATACCACATCTTTTTCAACCATTCCTCATGTGATGGGCATCTTGGTTATTTCCAAGTTTTAGCTATCACAAATTGTGCTGCTATAAACATAGGTACACATATGTCACTATGATCTGACATTTTCAGTCTTCTGGGAAAATTCCCAGTAGGGGGATAGCTGGCTTGAATGGGATTTCCAGTCCTAGTTTTTTAAGGAGTCTCCACACTGATTTCCATAATGGCTGCACCAGTCTACATTCCCACCAGCAATGGAGAAGCATTCCTCTTTCCCCAAGCCTCTCCAACATTTGTTGTTGGTTGGTTTATTTATGATAGCCATTTCTCAGTGTTGTTTTAATTTGCATTTCATGGATGGCTAGTGATGTGGAGCATTTTTTCATATATTTATTCGCTTCTTTAATTTCATCCTCTGAGAAAGGTGTATTCGTCTCAGATGCCCATTTCTGGATTGGATCTTTAAATTTAAGGGCTCTATTGTATTTTAGTTCTTTATAAATTCTAGACAACAGACCTTTGTCTGAGTGCTTATTAGTTATGAGGTTTTGGAATTTGTGGGTTGTCTTTCCACTTTGTTGGTATTTTCTTTTGACATGCAAAGACTTCCCAAGTGTTGGTCCCCGTTGTTAATTCTTTCGAATGTTTCCCATGTGAATACATATTTGTTCATGAACTCTTTGCCTACCCATATGTCTTCAAAAGTGCCTCCTACTTTTTAGTGTTTTGGTTTTAATGTTTAGATCTTTAATCCATTTTGACGTTTTGCTTCTAGTTTTAAGAAGCTTGATGCTTAGGGCCAGGGAGATGGCTCAGTAGAATAAGTACAGTAGATTAAGGCCCTGGCAAGTACAAGGGCCTGAGTTCAATCCCTGGTTCCACAAAAAGAGAGGAGGAGGAGGAGCAGGAGGAGGTTGAGAGAAGGAGCAGGAAGACGAGGAGAAGGAGGAGCAGGAAGAGAAGCAGGAGGAGGAGGAGGAGCAGGAAGAAGAGGAGAGGATGAGGAAGAGGAGGAGCAGAAAGAGGAGGAGGAGGAGGAGCAGGAAGAAGAGGAGAGGATGAGGAAGAGGAGGAGCAGAAAGAGGAGGAGGAGGAGGAGGAGGAGCAGGAAGAAGAGGAGAGGATGAGGAAGAGGAGGAGCAGAAAGAGGAGGAGGAGGAGGAGGAGGAGGAAAAAACAACAGCTTGATGCCATTTCTGTTCTCATCTCTTTCCATATTCTGCTTGCCCATCCTCAGTTAACTGCTATCTCTCTAAATATTGAAGCTTTACAGTTATGCACATGCTGTTGTGTGGGTGTTTTTCTATTTATGTATTGATGTTTTGTAAGCTCTTTTTAAGTCTGAAGACGCTGTCAGTTTTTCAGAAATTCTCTTTCATTATTGGCTTATTATTAATTTTTTCAGTATTCTGGGTTGGTGACTCTCCTGTTATTTGCTTATTACCTTTCAGATAAAGCCTGTAACTTCTTTTTCCTTTCATTTTTCCAGATCCTTAATCTTTGGTTCTACTTTCTAAGAGATTTCCTTGGCTTTATCATCCATTTCAAGACTTCATCTGTCTTATTTTTAGCACCTTGGAGCTATGTTTTGAGCTCTACTTAGCATTTTGTTTTGTTATTTCTTCTTGTGTCAGAGATTCACTTTATTTTCTTGCTTCTTCAAGGATATGAACCAGAAGTTGCTTATGAGATTATTCTGCTATTTGCAGTCTTTTCCTCTGAACTCCACCTTTTACAGCCTGTTTTCACCTCTCTTTGGCTCTTCTGTGTGTGAGCATAGCCTGCCCGTTGGAGGGTCTGCATGTATTCCGAAGGCTGCAAGCCAGAAGGGTTAAGATATTTTGCTATGTGTGAATTGGAAGCACTCCTTAAGATGTCAGCATAACTGAGCAGTTGGACAACAGCAGGCCATTGTCCACTGAGATGTTGTTTTTCTGGATAAATTCAGGTTGTATTGAATTTGATAGTCCAGTCTC
The DNA here is from genome assembly GCA_004027165.1 of Ctenomys sociabilis. Classification (NCBI taxonomy): domain Eukaryota; kingdom Metazoa; phylum Chordata; class Mammalia; order Rodentia; family Ctenomyidae; genus Ctenomys; species Ctenomys sociabilis. The sequence continues at coordinate 6,400 of PVKA01028686.1, forward strand.
CCACCTGCAGCTTGACAGTGTGACTTCAGGGTATCTGGAAGCAGAGAAGATGAGGAAGGAGGCCTTTCCATGTGGTCATTTTAGAGATAGAACTCTTTATATATAAATGCATGGGAAATAATGTGATTTAAAACAATGAGCTCTGGAGAGTGATTTTTGAATTGCTGTAATGAGTTACAGTAGCAGGATTATAGTGAAGAGCCCGGATGGGTTATGCAGATGAATGGCCATGTGTTGCAGAGGTGGTGGGCTTGCTGCTGAAGAGAAGCAGATTGGTAGGTGCAGAAATTAGCCTCATTCCCCTCTGCTGTAGCTCTCCTCCAGCCAGAGAAGGTCTTCTTTTGGCTTCTTAGGTGAGAAAAGCTGACCTCCCTGCTGTTGGCTCCACAGGCAGCCAATGGCAGCTGTCTAGTCCCCCACCCAGGTGAGCCTTGTGCTCCTTCCCCTACTGTCAGTACCAATAGAATAGTTCCAGGGCTCATAGTCATGCAGCTAAGAGAAGACAGTGGCTCTTGCCCCTCGCACAAACATCTTCTGGTCTGATTTTTACTTGAAGATTTTTATTTTTATTTGCAAGATGAAATATATAATATTTAAAAATTCCTCCCACTTCCAAAAGAAACAGGAGAACATGAGCTCGAGTTTCCAAGTGAACATCTCTGTGTTCAGTTTTTAGCTCCTGGTTTCTAGGAATGGAAATGCTATAAAATGCTGAGGAATTTCTTGCAATCTAATGTATGTATGAAATCATCATTTCAGAAAGGCTGGGCAATTTTGCCTTAGAGCTTACGTTCATTAAAACAACAACCATCTTGTCCTGGCACCTGGATTGATTGTAAGAGTAAATAGTTTCTGTTTTTCCTCAGCTCTGTAGTACACATTCCACCAACTTGTGCTGCCTTCTTTAACTCTCTGATCACTTGAAGCCAAGTGAACTTGGATAACTTGCCTGTGCTGTCAGAGTACTGAGCCAACCAGAAGCTGGGGCTCTGCCCTCGGGGTGTGAAAACTGATCTTGTGTTATCTTCCTGCTCTCCTCTGACAGTCTTCTTTTTTTTTTTATTAGTTTTCTTGAGAAAAAAAATTGTAATGAGACAGCTTCAAAACAGGTTGAAAAATAAACACAAAATGGAACAACAACAACAAAAAAAACAGATTGGTAGGAGAGTTACAACAGTTAATACATTGCATATTGTTGTCTTTGTAGTAGCCATTCATAGCACAGGATGCAGACATGATATCCTGTTCAAACACTATTAGTACAAATCTTTCTTCTCATTGAATTAAGAGAAAGTAGCTGTGTATCTATCCTATTTTGTATATGCAGATACACAATGGTCCTTCATTTATATCACCTTTTTTTCTTTAGTTTTGTCAGAGATGGGTATTCCATTGGCATGCAAATATTGTAGGTGCGTGAATTCAGCAAAATATTCCAATATAGTCCAGTAGTCCACAATAGTAGTGGGTTATCCACAGGACTAGCAATGTCTGAATCTGATGACTTGAGCCTTCCACAGCTCAGACTTTACTTTTTGTACCTCATTTCTATACTTTTCTGCTGGATGATTAAAGTTTTACCTGAATTAAATGCCTAATAACCAATAATAAGCTTAAAGTAGCCATCTCTGGAAGAGCTATATTTGACCGGAATTATTTTGCATGCAAATATTTTGCTATGTTGGAGTCAGTGATATAAAAAAGATGTATTTGCTGACTCAGGTACACTGATTTATAGCCTCTTATTGCAGAGGGAGGGTGGGTGGTAGAAAGAAGATTGGTCTTTGGGTCAGGATACATCCACCACTGCCACCACTAGCAATGTGACTCACCAGTTTCCTCAGCCTCCCAGAGATTCTGTTTCCTCCTGGGTAAAACTGGAAGTAGTCATAGCTATCCTCTGAGTTATAGCAAGCATTGCTCCCAGTGATGATTTTAGCGCTAATAATAGTAATAGTAATAGCTAAATAACTGCTCAATCTTTTTTCATGAAAAATTTAAGCATGTTTTAAATTACTCATAGCTTGAAATTTCAAAAATAAATTCAGTGGATTTTTAAAAGCACTTGTGAGTTCACAGTGAAGTTGACCAAAGGGTACAGAGATTTCTGCATTATGACCCCCATTATCAACCAGTCTCCCCCATTACCAACACCCCTCCTCCAGTGATGCATTTGCTTATTTTTTTGCAAATTTAATCTTTTCTTTTTATTTTACTTTTGTTTTATTGAAGTACAAATATCAATGAGATAGTTTTAAGATACCTTGACAAGATGGATTTGATAAATTAATACATTGCAAACTGTTTTCATAATGTTTTGGTATCATAGAAGGTGCATACATGATATTATACTTATAGACATTATTATACTGTATCTCTTATCAGTAAATTAAGAGACTGTAGCTGTTTGCGTATCTTATTTTTTATACCTGAATTACATCAAAGATTCAATAATTAATACTTTCTACCTTGTTATTTTCCTAGCGGTTGTCCATAGTACTAGAAGCTGACATTATATCCTGTCCAACCACCATTAGTGCAAATCTTGCCTCTCATAGAATTATGTAGAAGCACAGCATTATCAATCCCAACTGTACTGTCCATACACACACATCATGATTCTTCCATTCTATAACCCTTCCTTGCTCTACACCTGTCAGAGATGGGCACTCCTTTATCATTCAACTAACTTAGATGCTTGAACTCAACAACACAATCCAACACAGTCCAGCATTCCACAACAATAGTGAGTTATCCGAAGAAGTTGTCGACCATAGCCATTTACAGCTCAACTTAATATTATGGCCCCACGATGTATACTTCATTTTTGTACTTTTCTGCTGGATGGTTAAGACCTAGATAGAGCAAGACTTATATACCAACATGTGTACTTTATGTTTCTTATGAGGTCAGTGAAGTCCCCTCAGGGTTTATCTTGTAGTCCTGTACCTTATTCTGTAGATCCTTTGTCTGTGTCATCCATGTGGATGAGTCACGGCCAATGCTTGACAAGTTTGCTCTCTGTGAGAGCCTGAGAGAAAGTTTTCTCTCCATGTGACTCTCCCCAGGCACACTATAGAACTTCAGTCTCTTTCCTCTGTGGCTCCATAATCTCCTTGTTCAGAAAATTTGGGGCTCAACTGAGTTTCATGATGTTGCAGTACAGGTTCTCCTATGTCCTGAGTCTTCGCTGACCTTGAAAGGCTAGGGCCAAAATGTTGGCTGGCCTTGTGGCTCTTCTATTTCTCCAACTTTGATCTGTGAACTTAGGTTGTTAACCATCCAGAAGAACTTAGGCTGTTAACCATCCAGAAGAGCATTTGCTTCTATTGCTGGGTGCATGTCAACACTTAAGAATCATCCAAAGTCCATGATTTGCCTTGGGGTTCCCTCTTGGATTTGTACATTCTCTGTATAAAGACATGTGTCCACCATGACAGAGTGGGGGATGGTATCCATCTATACAGAGCAAGACTGGGCATAGTGTTGTGCGCCTGTAATCACAGCTCTTGGGAGGCTGTAAACAGGTGGATCACTATGAGCCAGCCCTGTAGATCCTTCCTTATCTATACAGAGCAGTTTGCTGTCCTACAAATGCTTCGTCCCCCTTTTCTGCCTCACCCTGACAACCACTGATCTTACTGTCTCCATATTTCACATTTTCAACATGCCACGTGGTTGGAATCATACAGTGTTGTGTACTTTTCAGACTGGCTTTTCCCCCATAGCAATCTTCATTTAAGTTTGTTCCACTTCTTATTGTTAAGTAGCTCATTTGTTTTTAACACTGAATAATGATCTACTGTCTGCAGGCACTCCAGTATACTCCTGCACCTACTGAAGGGTATATAATTAAATTGTGATAGACGTCCTTAGGCAGGTTTTTGTAACAGTACATTTTCGTGTCCTTCGGGTAAATTCCAAGGGTTGTAATTGCTGTATTTTATGCTAAGAGTATGTTATATTTTTGTAAGAACTCACCATACTCTTCCATTACAGCTGCACCATTTTTAAAATTTATTTGATTTTTATATTCCAGCAATGAGAGTTGATATTCACATCCTCACCAGGATTTAGTGTTGTCAGTGGGCTGGACTTTGGTTGGTCTAACAGGTGTAGAGTGACATCTCATTGTTTTAATTTGTAGTTTCCTGATGACCGATAATTAAGAGTATCTATTTATGTGCTTATTTGCTTTTTATTGCTGTTTTTTTAAAAACATATTTTGTTTTTGTTGCCTATTACATAGGAAGTCATAGCTTTAATCCCCAGAATGAAAGAGAGACTTGGGGGAGGGGAGAGAAAAAAACTAGAGAGGAAAAAAAAGAAAGGAAAGAGATAGAGGGAAAACAGAAAAGAAAGAAGGAAAAAAGAGAGGAAGGGAGAGATGAAGGAGAGGGAAAGATAAGAAAAGAAAGAGGAAAAAAGAAAAGGAAGATAAATAAGAAAAGAAAGACAGAGAAAAAGAATTTATTTGTGTGCTTTGGCTAATAATTCCTATATGACATCACTTGCAAGTATTCTCTCCTAGGCTGTGGCTTCTCTTTGTTTTCTTGACAGTGTCTCACACAGCAGAAAATCTCATTTTAATGAAGTCTGATTTATCAATTCTTTTTCTTCTGGATCTTACCTTTTGTGGTGTAAATGCATTTCCAAAGAGCAAGTCTTCAGATTGTCTCCTGTGATATTTTTTAGGATTTTATAGCTTTGCATTGTATATAACCATACAATGCATATAATGCATAGGTCTACATGTGGTTCAAGTGAGTTCATTTTTGTGAAGAGTATGAAGTCTGAGTCTAGATTGATTTTGCATGTGAATGCCCAGCTGTTACAACCGATTTGTTGAAAAGGTGGTCCTTACTTATTGCACTGCCTTTACTCCTTTGTCAAAGATTGGTTAATTGTATTTCTGTGTATCTATTTCTGGAGTCTCTATGTTGCCCCATATGTCAGTTTATCTTTTCTTTTATGGATACAACACGTCGGGGGCCGGGGAGATGGTTCAGTGGAATAAGAGCTTCTCTGGCAAGCGCAAGGGCCTGAGTTCAATCCCCAGTTCTGCAAAAAAAAAACCCAAAAAACAAAAACCATTGTCGTGCTCACTTCAGCTTTAGAGTAAGACTGGAAGTTAGAGTTAGTTCTATAGACTTCTTCAAAATTTTGCTGGCTATTCTGTTTTATTTTCATATCAGGAATCTAACACAAAACCTTGCTCTTTTCAGGCAGATGCTTGTGCTCCTAAGCCATATTCCTGGCCCATTGTTGGCTCTCCTGAATCTTTTGCTTCGCCATGTACCTTTTAGAATCAGTTTGTCAGTATTCACAAGTAGTTTCCTGGGTTTAGGTTGAGTTGCATTGAAAATAGATCAAGCTGGGGAAAGCTGACTCCTTGAGCCTTCCTACTCATGAACATGGACTATCTCACTATATATTTCTATTGAGCTAGCCTCAGGCTCAGAGACTCTTACCTCAGTGTGTTTAATGTACCATTGAGCCCATCCAAAGCATTCTTTGTTTCCTCTACAGTATTTTTGATCTCTGGAGTTTCAGTTTTTGATTTCTTTCTAGAATGTCTATCTTTCTGCATACACTGATGATATGCTTTTGAATGCTGTATACTTTATTCAGTAGGGTCTTTACTATGTTAGAGTTATTTTAAAGCCCCAACCTGATAATTCCAACATTCTTACTATGTCTAATTCTGATGATGAAGTTTGCGCTCTCTTTTTCAACTGTTATTCTTGCCTTTTACTGTTATCTTACCATCTTTCTTGATAGCTAGTCATGATGTGCTTGATAAAAGGAACTGTTCTAATCAGGCCACTAGTAATGGAGAGGCAAGGTCTGGAGGGTAGGCATTTTCAAATCCTAGGATGTGGTCCCAGCCTTTCAGTGAGCCCATGCCCCTGACTGTGACCTTCCCTGGAGCTTCTCCTTCTCCACCCCCAACCTCCTAGCCCACTGCCTTGAGTTTGGACCCTAGAGCCAGCGGGAGCTGAATGTTCCTGTCCCGCCTGATCAGTTAGGCACTGATAAAACCTGACAACCAGGTTACGCTCTGGTTAGTTTTTCCTGAGAGAGTGGATTCTATTAGGAAGGAAAGCTGTGCTATATTTCACAGTGTTCTCTTCATCCAGCTCATGTTGGAAAGAAAGGAATTTCCTTCTTAAATTCAGTATGAGGGCCTGGTAGAGCTAATCCTTACATATGAAACTTATAAAATGTGAGAGCTCCCAGATAACTGAGTCTCCTTGGAGTTCTAATCTCACTCTTCTATTATGAACCTCGAGCAGTTTGTCAATTACAGTTCAGGTTTCTCAGTCTCCTGATTCCCACAGAGGCAGCTACTTTGCATTTGTGCTTCTGTGAGTCCTGATTCTTTATTCGCCTGTCTGTCTGTCTGTCTGCCTTGGGGAAGCATTTGCTCTGTGGTCTTACCTCTCTTCTGGGTCTGGAGAGAATTGGTGAGTTTTGAGTTTTTTAGCTTTTTCCTTGTTGGCAAGATGGAATGGCAGCATCTGAGCTTCTTACGTGCTGCCTAGAAATGAGGAAATCTTAATCTTTACATCAAAGGTAGGAGACAGACACTGTGGTTACTGGTCAAGGAATCTGAGACATGGAAGGAGTGCTGAAGGTCCCACAATAAGTGGTGAAGTCAGGGTGTACTTAGTAAAGCACATGATGTAAAGCTTGGCATACATTAGGTCCTTAGCCTGCTCATTAAATCCAAATCCATAGAAAGTAATGTTTCCCTGCCATGTGTTATATATGAAAAATGCTCTAATTTACAATAATTATATTCTTAGATTATTAAACTTGAAGGCAGGTTTTTAAATAATCTGTTAGTAGAAGTGGTACTGTTTTTGGTGTGACCCCTTCCATTGTCTACTTTGAGTCTGTAGTTTTTCTCGTACATGGGTAACAGGGCCATAGGAAAAGATTCGTATTTCTCTGTTTTGATTCAAACTGTAGACTTATGACTTCTAGGTCTCTGCTAAGATCAACACATCAAAACGCAGCAGTATAATTGTGCTTGCCACACCAATAAGGTATTAGTGATTGATTAGTAAGAAGGGTGTTTTACTTGTTTCCCCTCTAGCTGATGCCATTTTACATGTAGTCAATATGACAGTTGAATTGACTTAAGTGAACATCGAAAGAGGATGTGGCTAACCTACGTAAGAAGAAAGGGAGTGGTTTTATTTTAGCTATGACTTGTAATATGAATAATTAGTAGAAATGGCCCAGTGGGGGTGGTTCAAATTAGAGATGGGGTTTAGAGACATGCACCTAGGCCAGGTAGGAACTTCTGTTTTTCACTCTCAACTTGAATGGCTTTTAAGTCTTGGGATTACACAGGAATAGCTCCATTGTGCTGGGATGATGGACAGAAAATGCACTTCCTATGGTTTGAGGAGCTCAACCTTGCCATCTGTTAGTGCTGGCAGGCCAGGGAATGGGCTCTGAAAATCATCTCCCTCGGGTGGAGCTCTCCTGCCACTGGGTTTTTCTTTCCATGCATTAATTTAGTGTCCTGAACTAAAGGCTGTGCTAGAGCTTGTCCTTTTAACAATTAAAACCTGTGAGTTTTTATACATCAGGGCTTTATCAGGGTTTTTCAGTCTAAGTGTAAGTGGTGAGAGGCGTTTCTCAGACCTAGTTATCTGTTGGATCAGAAAAATGTCATGGCCATGCCATGGCGCAGGTGATCCTGGGTCAGAAGGAGAAGGAGACTACTGTTTCCTAAAACCCAGGCCTGCTCTAGTTTTCTCCCTTTGTGAAATGTTGGAAGGCTTTCTTTCTTTTGTCCAGGAATCATGATGTCACTTTTCTGATGGGCTTTGGCAGTGGACATTGTCAACTCATCTGGTTCACACTGAGCATCTTAATCTATTTTTTAAAATTATTGTTCAGTTTACATATACATAGCAGTACACGAAGTTCTTCATTGAACTGATTTAGAGTAGTAAAGAAAACATTTAAGATGGGCATTTATGGGGCCCGAGAGATGGCTCAATGGAAAAGTGCTTCCCTGGCAAGCGCAAGGGCCTGAGTTCAATCCCTGGTTCTGCCAAAAACAGAAAGAAAGATGGTCATTTACAACACAAAAAATTGTTAGTCACCAGAGGATACAAAAGCTTCATGTTCTACTATATTTTCTTCTTGTTGTTTTTTACTGGTTTAACAAATGTGTATGGAATATCTGTGGGTCTGTAATTTATCTATGAAGTAGGATGTAGCAGTAAATATCCACATCCATTTTTAAAAAAATATCTCATAGAAGGCCACAGGTAACTTTGGTGAGAATTTTTAAATGGTCAAATAATATTAAGGAAGACATGAGACAGAAATGTCAGATCACCAGGTTATTTGCTGGTTGTCTTAAGTCAGGAGCCAATTGTTTGCCAGATACAGTTTTCAGGGTTCTGCTCTTGCTAGGTGGGACAACCCTGTCACTCAGCTTAGTAGGTTTGAGTGTGGATACAAATGGATAAGTGTTTCTCTTGTGTCAGACCCTTCCAGTTTGGTCTCTCCCAGGACTTCCTCCAAAAATAAAGAGCCCCCACCTTCAGAACATTGTTTCTCACAATGAACGGGAAACTTCTAAAGACTAGAGTGGGCTGGAAACAGCACTCCAGTGGTTGTGACCATGCTACAAAGTCTCCTCACTGTGATAATGTAGCAGGGTAGGTGAGTTTCAAAGAATTGGGGTTTGCTGGCCAGAGACAAGTGTCACTTTTTCTAGCAGCTGAAAGATGTTGGTCCCAGTCTTCTACTTGGTACTGCACCCCTACTCTGGCTTTGTATGTCTCAGACCACTTCTGCCTGGAGTAAAAGTGCCAGGACATGCAGAGGCTGACATTTAGACCCACGTTTAAGTCCAAATTCTGTGCCATGTCTACTCATCACTGTCTTTTTCTGAGTTTTCTTCAGATGAGCACACACTCCACTGTGGAATATCTATAAAGCTTGTGAAAATTACCTTTATTGAGGAACCCCCACCCAGAAATGGTAGGCAGGTTTGCCCCAGACAGACAGCCATGGAGCAAATATTTACTTTATTTCCTGGTTTTTATTCAGCATTGTTTGTCAAGTTAGGGAAACTGTCCATAAGACTATCCTCATTTCTGACACCAGTTGTCAGCTTGGGTCTCCCCAAGACTACCCCAGGTTTTATAATTCACTGAGAGAACTCACTAAAATCAGTTATGCTCATAGTCCTTAATTACAGTGAAAAGCTGCAGATTAAAATCAGCCAAAGGAAGAGATATGTAGGTTCAAATCTAGGCGGTCTCCAAATATGGACCTTCCGGGTGACTCCATTAGAATTGACATTTTTTGACCATGATGTGCTGCAGGATGAAGAGTCACAGCCAAGGAAGCCTGCTCAGGCCGGGTGAGTCATGTCAACAGGGCTGACTGCCCGCACACTGACCTCTGTATCCAGCTGACCCTGCATGCTAGAAACCTCCATTCCAAGTCACTTCATTAGGCTCCCTACTGTGGCCCAAGCTCCCAGAGTGAACAGAGACACTTTCAAGCAGACGTTCTAAGAAGTGCAGCTCACCTCTCAGGGTGAAGGGCAGTGGGAAGGCCTTGGTGTCAAGGTTAAATTCTTTGCCATGTGCTTTTAGACAATGAATGACCACCAGAATAATGATAATGATGAATGACAGGAATAGTGACATAAGAAAAGATGTCCATGCTGCAAAGAGCCACATACAGCTTGCTTTCGAATGCCCTGCCTCAAATAATTAATGATGCTATTTTTATGCAGGACTTGGTGGATGAATTGCATTTTATTTATTTAGTCATCCTGGCAGTCAAACTCTAGGTCTCGTGCATGCTAGGCAATGGTTCTACCCATGAGCTAAAATACTCCCAACTCCAGACCACAGATATTAAAGGTCACTGGACCTGGTTGACATTTTCTCATGATTGATTGTGATTTTGTGGCTTTTTCCTATCCGTTAAATACAGAATGGCCAAACCCATATTGAAAACAGCTCTACCTTCTGTTCCCGTGCTTAAACTTATTTGGACAGAAGAAATAATATGAGTTAAAGACCATCTCACACATGACACTTGGATTTCCATATCTTTGATGAAGGTAATTAAGATTTAAAAAAGCAAAGAAAAAAGCTTGTGAATGCATTTCTTTTACGTAGAGAAGATTTAGGCAAGTGAAATTTAGCCACCCCAGTAAACTTACTGGCAGGCCCTAAGAAAGTTATTTGTAGGGAAGGAATGTCCTGAGAACTGGATGAACATAACTCTGCTAGAACAGTAGTGTGGCCTAGCTGGATCTGTAAGCTATAGATACCAGCCTAGCCTGCAGTCATTGTTCTTGATGACCAGTCCACCAACCTACTTTAACTTGCTCTTCTTACTCTTAAAAGGCACCTCCAAACGGCTCCTTAACTGGCTACGCTCTGGCTTCCATAGGAACCTGTGCTTCCCAAATTGCAATTTTAAGACTTCTAATAAATGGTTGGTTTCATTTTTTTGTTTTGTTTTGCCTTTTTTTCTTTCTTTCTTTCTTTTTTTTTTTTTTGATTTTCAGATTATGTGAGTCCCTTTGAGCAGCGTGGCAAATAATATCCACTGTTGCAGATGATGGGAATCACAGAGGAATTATTTTTGCTTCCTTGGTGATTTTTTTTTTTTTTTTACTTTTTTTTTTTTGGTGGAGCTGGGGATTGAACTCAGGCCCTTGTGCTTGCCAGGGAAGCACTTATTCCACTGAGCCATCTCCCAGCCCTCCTTGGTGATTATAAAATGAGAGATTATTTTTGCTGAATTCCTACTACTGATATCTAATTAGGCTGGATTATTTATATGGATTTTATTTGATGCTGCCTGAATTGCAAATGTAAAGATTCTGAGAAACCTGTTAGTAAGTGAGGAAAGAATTAAATGCCGTAAGATGATAGTAAGTGAAACTCCTCCACCTACATTCAAGGAAAGACTGGAACTTAGATAAAAAATAAATTACTCTTAAAAGCAATGGGTTGAATCTCTAACATAGATGAGTGGGACAGCTTGCACAGCAGAACAAATTAATCTTTCAAGGGAGATAGTCAAGAAAATAGCATTGGCTTTTAGCTGAAAGAGGGAAATAAAGACCAGGATGCAGCTAAGGCAGAAAGAAGTGGCAGAGGGCAGCAGCAGCCACAGGCTTCTCATGGAATAGACGCCGAAGCCTCTCACTGTGTAGAGGTAAGTGGGATCCGTTCTGCTGTACCCCATCAGACGAACAAAGACAGGCAGTCTTAGCCTCTCCCCACCCCAGAGAGGAGAATCAAGCCACCACAGCGGTGTGCAAGGCAGTCCAGGGCTTCCTGAGCAGGCCGGAGCTCTGTGACCAAGGGGCCCACGTCTGGGCTCCCCAGGCTGGACCGCAGCCCGCAGCCCAGGCTGTCTGTGCTGGTGCACTGCCCCCAGCCGGCCTCCTGAGGGACCCACACGGTTAAGCTAATGATTAGCTGGTTCCCTGGGTGCCAACGTTTTGCTGTCTATAGCAGTTTTCCGGTGTCAACACTGCCTTTACAAAGCAGCACATCCTACCCATTCACTTACCTCACTGATCTAACCTGGGTGGATCTGAAACTTCTCTTCCTCCACCTGAATCTCACCTTGCCTGATTTCCCCTGCTGAGCATCAGGCTGTTTGGAAGAAGTCCCAGGCATCTTTTTTTTAACATTTTCACTCAGGGTGACTCCAGGTTGGCAATGAGACTGCAGCCCAGGGGCAGAGGGCACCTGTGAATATGCAGTGCCTGGTCTGGAGAAGAAAGAGAACATGGCCCGCAGAGAAGTGTGACTCCGGTGGACGCAGCCTTCCTCACCTTCGCCTGCTGAACTTCTTGGCCCCTAGCCTGTGCACTGTGCACAGAGCATGCGTAGTACTTCCTGGAAAAGCAGGCTGAGCATCCAGGGTTCATCACGGCACCCTTGTGGGAGCTTGCCTGAGTGATGCTATTTCCGAGCAGTGATTTCAAAGCATTTTCTTTTACAAGTCCTCTTGTTGGGAAATACTTCTAATTAAATGGACCCTGCATAATATACGTTTGTCTTTTTTTTTAATGTCTTAAACTTCTTGGAAGAATGACCTCAGTCTATGTGAGCACAAAGCAGTGCTTCACAGGGATACTGTGGCTTCTCCTGTTTTTTCCCTAACTTCCAGCGGACCCCTCTTTTTAAGCAGCACATTGTCATCAATGCGTGTGACACATTAATTACTTTGACCATAGAAGGCTCCAAGATGCCTGGCTATGGTGACAATTACAAGCTGTGTGTCCATCTGCCGCCTGCGGTACAGGCTGGAGCAGGCACTGAAACTCCAGGGCCAGAGGGAAGGGGAGGAGAGGACTCAGGGTAAAGCGTGCCCCTGCACTGCCAGGCTCCTGTGACAGCCGGGTGGCAGGACGGGGCCTTCTGCTCTCAGGGCTGCTGCCAGGGCCGCTCAGCACCTGCCTTGACGCCTTTCTTAGAAGTCTGGAAACCAGGTGGCTGAGTCTTGTGTAGAGTCAGTTTTCCAAACTCCCTGGAAATGTTCGTCTTCTTTCTGTTGCTACTTTGATCCGCCCCCCCCCTGTGCGTGTCTCTGTGTATGTGTTGGTGTGTCCATGTGTGTGTCTCTGTGTCTGTGTGTGTCTGTGTGTTTTTGTGTCTGTGTGTGTCTCTGTGTTTGTGTGTCTGTGTGTGATTCTTTGTGCGTGTGTGTGTGTCTATGTCTGTGTGTGCCTGTGAAGGAATGTGTGTTTTCCACTCTTCCTCAGACACCTCTTCTCTTCCCCAGCTCCTCCAGCCTAGCTAGTTTCACAGTGCTGAAGAGCTGCTCTTAGAGCTTGCAGTCTCTGGACTCCATTGATACAGTTTTGTTTCCCCTCTCTTCTCTCTCTCTTACTTAATGGACATCAAAATGCAGCGCCTGCGGACATCGCCTTTATGGGTTAATTCCTTTCTTATATTACCGCTTCCTTGTTCTGTGCAAAGTGTAATTCTTTTACTTTGCAAACTTTGCTGAGCTCCTCTTAGATGTTAAATGATACGCTAAGAAAACCAGGGTGAATAGACTCTCGCACACAAGGGGAGTGGCAAGTACATACTCGGATTTCTTTGTGTGCTGCTTTAGGCATGAAGGTAATATTTTGCAAGTATTCTTTGCAGGTTGTTATGCCCAACATTAAATATCAAGACTCTAACTGTGCTAGTAGACGGGGCTGTATTATAGTTCATGCTTTTCAAACTACATAACATTCTTTGCTTTAATACACTGTAATAGATTTTTCATTCTATTGATTCTCAATTTTGCTGTGTTCAGTTCTTCATTATTAGGAACAATCATGCAATAAATTGTTTTATTCTGTTGCTTCATGTACAAGGAATATATAGAGAAATAGAACTGGTCTTAATGTTTGCATCCGCTTGTGTGCTCAAACAAGATTGAAGAGTTGCTTTTGATGGCAGCGGTAGTATAATCCCCGCACTCTGGGAGGCTGAGGCAGAGGGCTGAGTGCTCAAACCTAAGCTGGGCAACTTAGTGACTTAGTGAGACCATCTCAAAAATTGAAAAAATAGTAACAATTTAAAAGGGCTGGGGAGTACAGAGAGATAGCTCAGTGGAGTAAGTACTTGCCTGGCAAGCACAAAGTCCTGAGTTAGATCCCTGGTGCCACCAAAAAAATAAAATCAAAAACAAAAGGGTTGGGGGTATAGCTCTGTACAAAGGATTTGGGTTCAATCCCAGTACTGAAAATTTTTCTAAAACAATACTTTTCAAGCTCATTGTTCTCATGCCTGGTGTTACTAAACTTAAATTTTGCTCCTCTGGTGATATTTTGTTCTTTTAACATACTTTTTTTTGTCTGCTTTGAGACAGGGTTGCACCCTGTCTCAGGCTGGCCTTGAGCTCATTTTGTAGCCCAGGCTGGTCTCGAACTTGCACCAATCCTCCTGCTCCACCCTCCCAAATGCTAGGATTACAGGTGTGTACCACCATGCCTGGCTTCATTTTTCACTTTTATTTATTTTGGGGTTTTTTGTTTGTTTGTTAGGGTTTTTGGTGGTACTGGGCATAGAATTCTGGACCTTGTGCTCGCCAGTCAGGCACTTAAATCACTGAGCTATATCCCTGGCACTCATTTTTCATTTTTAAACCCTTAATGTTATTCCTCTTTCATTTTTACCTCTTTTTATAGCACCACCACTCCCAGGTGTAGCACACTGTTTCTTGCTACTAAGATTCAGTTTGTGGGGCGTACATTCTTATAAATTGTGTTTCTTTCCCTGGCAGTTTCCATACTAAATCCTATGCCCTTTTTTCTTTTGCGTGGTTGAGTTCTACTTACTGATTTTTCAAAGTTCTTTATATATTCTGAATGATAATATTTTGGCCTTTATATAAATTACAAATTTATTTGCCCAAACTGTGGAGCTTACTTTTCACTGTGATGTCTTTTAGGTGTAGAAGTTTTAAGCTTTGAAGTCAGATTTATCATAACATCTCTTATGGCATGTGCTCTTTAAAAATATTGTCTAAATAATCTTTTACTGGGCCAGGGAGATGGCTCAGTGGAATAAACGCTTCCCTGGCAAGAGCAAAGGCCTGAGTTCAATCCCCGGTTCCGACAAAAAAAAAAAAAAATCTTTTACTACTGTAGTGTTTTAATATAATTTTCTTATGTTTAGTTTTACAAATTTTTACTTTCTAAACTCAGGTATTCACACTCCTCAATTTATTTGCATGGCTTGAGGTAGGGATTTAATTTGACCTCTCTCTGGATAGTACTTCTGTGGTCCCCGATGTCCCTGCAATCACAGAAGTATAGAGATACAGAACATATCTCTGTTTCTGTTTGTTTTTGTTTTGTGGCCAGCTCAGCCCACCCTGGGGACACGGCGGTGGTGCCAGGATTGAGCCACGGACCCTGCTCTTGGCCTGCGCTTGCCTAAGCAGGCACCTTAGACCACTGAGCTATCTCGCAAGCCCCAGAAGATATCTCTGAATACAGAGATACAGTGTACCAAGTTTCACTATGTATACAGCCTACTTCTGGGGCTCTGCCTTACCCTGGGGAGAGGTTACAGTGAGAACTAGAAGAAAAGGTTTCTGTGCTGGCACCCATCTTCACAGTCTGTGAACAAAGTACAGTCCTTTTCATAGCTATCACCCATAATCGTGAGTTAAGTGATTGTTGTATTATGTGCATTATGAACCATTTTAACTGGCTTATAATTGACCACAGTCACCTAAAATGATTGTTCAATATGAAAGATTCTCATGCAGAAAGAGGGAATTACACCTCCACTCCACAGCTCTGATCCCAGACTCCTGACACTGTTATGTTAGCATAGTATGTGAATGCTGCTCTGATCACTAAGTAACTGTGTGACTTCAGGAAAAACCCTAAACTCCTCTGAGCCTTTTTATAACATAATTGTAACTATTATCATTTTTTAAATTTTTTATTCTTTTGATACAGGGTCTTGCTACACAGTTTGGACTCATAGTGATCCTCCTGTCTCAGCCTCCCCAGAATTGGGATTATAGGTGTGCCCCACACACCCATTTCTGGGGCCAACATGGCATGAGGTATTGGGGATCGAACTCAGAACCTTGTGGTTCCAGGCAGGCACTTAGACCACCAAGCTATCTTCCCAGCCCCCATAATTTTAATTATTGAATGAGAAATCCATGAAAGATCGGCAGTTCCTGCCATCAAGAAGCTGCCTAATGAACCGAATCTGAACTCCAGATAGCACCTATCACTGCATGCTGCTTTGCCACTGTGAGAAAGAGTGGTCCACATGTAAATTAATGAGTGGACGAGGTGAATGCAGACTGTTCTCTGGTACAGAAGTAGAAGCCAGCGGGAGTATAGGGCTGGGTGTGGGGGCCTTGGGAAGTTAGAAAGGTATGTGTTGGAGATGGAAATTTTTCATTTGGCCTGGTCAGGTCCATTTCAAATGCTTCACAGGGGGAAGAGCAATGACACATTTGTGACCTTTGAGAGGGGACGCTTTTGTGACCCAGCAGTGGTAGACTTGGTAGCAGGCTGTTGCTCAGACTGCAGAAGAAGTCAAAGGCAGAACCAGAGGAACAAGTTGCGGAGGAAACTGTGATTCTAGCAGGCAGGACAGAGAGAGACCAGGGTACATTTCCTCAGAGACTAGAAGTATCTTCATAATTCTCATGAGTCCCCACCTATATTTAAACAAGCAAACAAACAGGGTGTCTCCAGGCCAGGCACTCTGTCACTGCCTTTGGACAGCTTCTTCCCTTATAACTTGTGGATGTACTGCAAATACTTAAAGGGTGAACCAAGCTGCTCCCTAGTCACAGGATTTCCAAATGAAAATGGAGTCACCTCAGGCAGTTCCCTACCCATGAACAGCATGATCTTTCACAATACTAAAAAAAAGAGGTGGGGGGACCCTTCACTTTTTTATGACCTTTCAACACTTGGCTACCCTGATGGGTGAGGAGGGATGAGGCTTCCACAACTGAGAGCTGGCCCTGGTTGTTCATCACACAGAAAGAAAAAGGAGCTCCCACTGATAGGAGGTCTCCCCTGAGGGTCCTTTTCCAGCTTACCTTTGAAGTTCAAGAGTGTTGGATCTGTCCATTATACTGATTGTACAGACAGGATGCATGTGCTGGTCATAAACCTTAGTATATTTGCTTTATGCCATGGCAGTTAGACCTCAATAAAGCTGTTTATTTTAAAAGTCACTGGCACACCTTTCTGATCCAGAGCCCAATGATTCCTTTTTTGCCTAATTCCGTATCTTTGTCCTGTCCTTGATTTGTCCGTCCTCTTGAGCCCTGACTGCTGAACACCTGTCCCTTCTAGAAACACTTTCTCTTCACGGCTCCTCATACACATTTTGTTGTCACTGTTTCCACCTCCTGTGGCTTATGGGGCCAGGTTGTCCACCATCCCTGGCTTGCCACCCTGTTCCTCTTACCTTTTTCCCTCTCTATTCACACCTCTAGGGTTATCCCAACCTGCCCTGCATTTTCAAGCTTCATCACTTGGGCTGTCTGATAGAATTTTTCACGATGGTGGAAATATTCTCCCTCTGTGCGGTGCAAAGCAGTAGCTCCTAGCCACAGGTAGCTGCGGAGTGCTGGAAGTGTGCCCACTCTGACTAATAAAGTGTATTCTAAGTGTGACTTGTTTCAGCTAATTCCAGATGCAATAGCCACATGTCAGTGATGCTGTAGCAGATAGTTCAGGTCTGTATTATTGTATGTGTACAAGCTCAAGATGCAAGCCCTATTAGCTGGTCATGACCCGTATTACTTCAAAATAAGGTGGTAAAATTATTTTTTATGAGACTTTTGTTTCAGGCTTGGACCTCTGTGGGTTGCAGGGATTTAGTTGTTTACAGTGTTTTTAAGTTGGAAGCCTCTGATCAGGGTGCTGGTGATGCCCACACACGTCTGTAGGCTCGAGCTGTGACTCGGAGTCATGGTTATCTGCCTTTTTGTCGTCTTACTGCAGACATGTAGGCTTACTGCCCTCCCCTTTGGGTATTCCTGTCTGTCTCAGTAGACGGTGCCACCTTTCCTGCAGTTGCTGAGCAGCAGTGTGTGACCTTCATTCCCTCCTTTCCTGACCCCTTCCCCGCCCCCTGCACAAGGTGTCTGGGCTCAGCTGCCCTGGTTTCCACCCACATCAGTCGCCCACCCCACTGCAGGAGCCCCATGCTGGTGTCTTTCACCCCAGTCTTCAGGAGACCCATTCATCATTCATTCCGCAGCCAATGGGCTCTTTTAGTGAGTCAGGTGATGCCACCCCCGACATCCAGGGCCTTCCTGTTGCCCCAGCAGTGGTCTGTTGTCAACTGACAGTGGCCTCCAAAGCCCTAGTGGTCTGGCCCACTTCCTCTGGCCTCGCCCCACCTGCTCTCCCTGGCCGTCCTGGGCCAGGGCTGTCTTCTCTGCGGGCTCTGCGTGTGCGCTGCCAGCTGGGAGGCCAGCTCTTTCCCACGCTGGCCTCTTCATTCAGGACTCAACTCAGGTCTTTCTCACAAGAGGGTGGCCCCCTCTGATGAAATCAGTGTCCCCCATCCAAAGCTGAGCAACTTGTTCTGGAAGTAAATGATGTGTGTTGTCACTGCTTTCTAGTGCTGTTGAGTAATGTAAACCAATCATTATCAAAGTATTTTTGATTAGAGATCCTTAAATCTTCCTTAAGAATCATTTTAAATCAACAGAATTCTGGTATGTAAGTGGCACTGCCAAGTTTCTATGTGAAAAATAGATATTGATTGTGCTATTTTTTAACTTACTCAGCCAAGCACCCAAATATGCAAATTTAGCTGCTTAAATATGCACAAAACAGGGTATTAAGATACAGACATGTAAGTTATGATGACATAAAAGTTTGCATTACTGTTAATACACCATAAGCATAAAGTAAAGCTTATTATTCATTTTAGCTTTCAAATTTCTGAGATTTATGCATATAATAACCGAGTTTTTGAGGACATTTGAATTTAATTTAAAGTACAAAACCACTTTTGTCTTGAAGAGACAGGTCTGTACTCTATGTGTTTGTTGTTGTTGTTTTTCGGTTTTTGAGAAAGGATCTCATTGAGTGCAGGCTGGCCTTGAATTTGCTTGTGTAGCGCAAAAACTGGCCTTGAGCTCATGGTGATTTTCCTGCCTCAGCCTCCAGCATACTGAAATTACAGGTGTGTACACCATACTTGTTTTGTTCATTCGTTTGTTTTGTTCTGTTCAGTCCTAGAGATTGAACCCAGGGTTTTGTATATGTTATGCAAGTGTTCTGCTGAGTTACATCCCCAGTCCAAGAGAAAGATCTATACCTTAGAATACTTTATTCCTTATGTAATTTTAATGTGTACTTCTTTAAAAATGTATTTGGTTATTACAGAGTCTCATTACACAGCTCGGAGTCATAGTGATCCTCCTGTTTTCAGCCTCCCCAGCACTGGGATTACAGACAGAGGCCACTGCTCCTGTATTCGTGGCTGGCTCAGCCTGCCTTGGGGGCAGGGTTGGCATGGCATGTGGTGCTGGGGATACAGCCATGGTCCCTGTACTTGCCTAAGCTTGCCTAAGCAAGCCCTTTAGTCCGCTGAGCTATTTTACCAGCCCTCTCAGAGTTTACTTTGTGAAAATAAAAAATGTTAGTATAATAATACAGAAAAGATATACCAGAGTTAAGCAAAATAGATTACAAGATTTGTAATTCTGACTTTGGTTTTAAAAAATATATATAGTTAAACCCTGAAACTCTTTATAGTAGTCATTTGTGGTACAGATCCCTAAAATAACAAAATTGAAACTACATATGCAGAATACTGTGTATCGGTTCACTTCCACAATAAAGGAGA
Organism: Ctenomys sociabilis; assembly: GCA_004027165.1. Taxonomy (NCBI): domain Eukaryota; kingdom Metazoa; phylum Chordata; class Mammalia; order Rodentia; family Ctenomyidae; genus Ctenomys; species Ctenomys sociabilis. The sequence goes on from PVKA01028686.1 coordinate 25,776, forward strand.
CAGTAAAAATCCATTGCACTTTCCACAATGGAAACTAAATACAAATAAGAAAACATGGCATAATTCCATCTAGGACAATTTTTTTTTTTGTGGTACCGGGGATTGAATTCAGGACCCCGTGCTTGCCAGGCAAGCACTTATTCTACTGAACTATCTCCCCAGCCCCAAAAATTCTTTAAATGAGATAGGCAATGTTCAGAAAATTAAAATAAGATCTCCATTTTATTTGACCTACATTCCATTTCTGTCCAATGTCAGAGATGGTAGTGATATTTGCATTCTTTGAGCCACTTCTGAGATAGCTCTCCAAAGGGAATAAGTCAAGCTTTGGACAATTGTTTACAGTTGTTTATAATTTATAATGCCCTGAATCATCTAAAAAGCTAGAGTAACTAGAGTGTACAATGTCCATATAATAAAGCATTGTATAACCATTAACATAATTTTCAGGAAAACTTTCATGTTGTGGGAAAATGCTTCTGACATAATACTGAGCACAAGAAAAGAATATAATTATGTGTTATGATCTTAATTAGGTAAAAACAATATCCATGGTAGAAAACATGTTAATAGTGGTTACTTCTAAAAAATATATTGTTACTGGTTATATATTCCAAAAATTTTGGGAAGAAAAATGCATGAATTTTATATTAGCAAAAAGACTATTAAACAAATTATGATGTTACACAAAAAATTAAATACTTAATCTCACAGTGTCTTAGAGCTGGGAAGCTGTGCAGAGGGTCCATTTTTTTACTCTCTGGTTGTCACTTGCTAATCAGAAAGTCAGGCTGGCTGTCATTCATAAGCATAAAATAGGATGAGGAAGTAACTAATACCTAATAAGTGTGACTTACCAGGTGCCAAACATTCTTAAAGTGAGGCAACTTAATGGATTTCTGATGGCATAAAGTAGGGACTGTTCTAGAGGTTTCTCAGTTCTTTGGGTTCTGATTCATTTTTAGGTCCTGAATGGTAGTGAGTGAAATTAATAGACTAAAAAGCATCCCTTTGTAAGTGAAGTTAGTGGAATAAAAATATCACAGTTTATCCTTAAGGGGCAAGTACTTGGCCTATAAATTTTAATTTCAGCACATGTAATGTAATTTAGTTTTTTATTTGTTTGTTTGTTTTGGTATTTTGCCTATGGCTTTCAATCAAAACAAATGCAAAGACTCTCCCTGTGAGCTGGGCTCGTGGCTTTCAGTTTGCTCCTGGGATCACAGGCTTCAGCGTCACTAGGGAGACGGTCAGAAAGGCAGATTCCTGGGCCCCACACGCATCCATTGAGCCAGACACATAGGGGTGCATCCAGCACTCAGTGGCTTCATAGGCAACACCTTGGAGAACCACTAGCACACCAGCCTTGCTCTTCCAGGAGCAGCCTGGGGACAGCACTGGCTCTACCCATGACCTAGCTCCCAATCAGAATATGAGCCCTGAGTCTAGACTACTTACTTAGAATCTTACACAGAGGACTGGGGAGATGGCTCAGTAGAATAAGCACTTCCATGGCAAGCACAAGGGCCTGAGTTCAATCCTTGGTTCTGAAAAAAAAAAGCATCTTACACAGAGAACCCACATGCAAACAGCAAAGACAGAGGAGCACTGAAGCCACCCACCTGCCAGAAGCCATATAGTGAGGAGAGGGGATCTGTCTTCCTCCCGAAGGACTCGGAGCAAGGAGAAAGCACTGCTGTGACCTTTAAGGACTTTTCCTTATAAAATATTTCTCATGTTGTACCAGTTGAGGTTAACACACCCAATCCAATTCATCAACTAAGACAACTGAAGTTGGCATCACTTACTTTAAGCAGATTTTAATAGTGACCTTCATATTAACTTTTGTAATCTCTTTTAGGAATTTATCAAAGAGCTTCTGTCCCGGATAAGAGGCATGAGGAAACTGAGCCCTCCACAGAAAAAGGGCGTATGATTCTGAACAGCGTGGCATTCTCGCAAAGACAAGGCCCTGCAATATAGACTTCATGAAGACTTTTATTAAACAATAGTTGTTCTTATGACAAACTTTTTTTGGTGTGTGGGGAGGGACTCTATTAAAGTGTTGTTTTTTGTTTTTTTAAAGGCCTTTATTAGTGTAATATTTTAATAGAAAAGATATCACAACTCTGACTGCAGCCTAACCAAGGATGATCAAAGCAGGTGGACATCCAAGGACAGGTGAGGCCAGGCTGTATTCTGCAAAGACTCAGATATTTAGAACCTTATGATACAGGGAAGATGTTTTTTTTTACAACCAGTTTGGTAATAATTTTTCTTCTTCTTATTTTTTTTAAATGTGTTTGTTATAGGGTCTCATTATGTAGCTCAGACTCATAGTGATCCTCCTGTCTCGGCCTCCCCAGTGCTGGGATTATGGGCATGTACCACCATGCCCAGTCTCAGTGGCCTACTCAGTGTGCCCTAGGGTGGGGCTGGCATGGCATGTGGTGCTGGGGATTGAATCCCAGCCCCTGCACTTGCCTAAGGAGGCGCTTAGTCTGCTGAGCTATCTCATTGGCCCTATAATTTTTCTTAAGTTGTACATTTGATTTATATGTCTGGCTTCTTGTGCTTGTATATATCTACACACAGCTAAGTTAAAATATAGATGTGAGTTTTATTTCATATCGTTGGAATACGCTTGTGGATGTCCTTTCATGGGAGGTCCCAAGAGGCCATGAGGCATTCTTCATGTGAATGCTGTTGACCTTCAACATTTACTTTTTGCACCAAAGTGAAATGAGCTACACTACAAAAATGCTGAGTTGGTCAAGGGCTTACTTTTTGAGCGTTCTATTGTTTCATGGGTTGGGATGCTTTGCCAGATCATGTACCTTTTGCCTCATTTGTGGTTGTTTAAAGTTTTGTGAACCCTTAATTTTAAGAAGTAACTTGATTTCTAGAGAAATGCCCATGCTAGCTGGGTGGTGTTTTACAATGGATAAAGGGATAGTGTGTAGCAGTAAATTCTGTGTGTTCAACCAAATACTGTGTATTATTTTCTCTCCATGAAAGCAGGTCAGAGGAGGTTAGTCAATGAATGTCGCCCTCCTTAAAAGTAGATTCTGGTTCCTTCTGCACATGCGTAGCATCAGACCGGAAGTATGAACTGAGCATTGAACAAGTATAGAGATGGAAACACATCACCTTATTTTCCTCCCAGTTGGTACAGCAGGGTTGCAGGTTTAGCAGCATGGCTTCTCTCATTGGCTCATGTGGAGGCTCACGTGGGGTGCTTGGCCCTAATTTTAACCATAATCTCCATGCTAGGAGCTAGGCTCAACCACCTGTCCAGCCCTGTTAGTCACATACCAACTCTCTGGAGAATAACTAAAACTCAGATAGCATGTAGGTGGGGCAGA
>PVKA01028687.1:0-29110 GCA_004027165.1 Ctenomys sociabilis
AAAAAAAAAATAAAAAAAAAAAGAATAAGCACTTGCCTGTCAAGTGCAAGGTCCTGAGTTCAATCTCTAGTACTACAAAAAAAGACTTATTTAGAATGTCAAATTATTTCCAGATAAAATAGATTTGTAAATGATGTGGGTGAGACAGACAAGAAGGGGTATAGTGATAGTATTTGAATCTCAAATCTAGAAAATGACAAACAATTTAAGAAATAAACATATGATATTTACATGCAATGTTGCTCCATTTCACCATGAAATAAATCAAGGATTTCATTGTTTTACAAGACAAATTTATTTTCTAAGAAAGATAATTTTCTATATCCCATTACATTTCTCATGGGAAATGGAGAACTGTTTTTTAGGATTGTAACAGTCATTGTCATTGATTATGTTTCTGGGTACTCCACTGAAGTTTTTGTTGCATCTTTTAATTTGTAATAAAATAGAATTAGCAAATCTGTCCAACTAGAAAGTTTTGTTGACCCATTGAACACTTGTACCCCTCAATTTCTTTGCTCCTTATACTGTTTCATATATTTATTTATTTATAATGCATTTGTTGTTTATAAAAATTACAGTAAGTAAGAAAATGAACACAGTAGAGTAATAATTACCAAACGTGTATAGTATTTTTGTCCTAAGAGTGACTTATCCAAAGTTAATATGAAATGTACTACTTTAAGTACAGAGAATGACATATTAAAGGGGAGGATTTAGAAAGGGTGCCATAGTAAAGATGATACTTAAATGAACCATGCAGTATCTAGGAGTGAGAAATTAAAGGTGAAGTTAAGAAAATATCAAATGAAAAAGGAGATTCTTGAAAATAAGAAAGGACAGATGATAACAAAATAAATAAAACATGAAATAAACATTACATATAATATACTTAAAAATGATTTTAACGTATGCAGGCAAGAGGTAGGCATGAATTGTGAAAATGTCAGTTTGGGACAATTTGAGGAAGGACTTGAAAGCTAAGAGTCAATATTTAAAATTTTCTAAATTTCATAGTTATCTTCCAAGTTTTGTTTTTATTTCTATATTCCTGAGGATCCTATTTTCACTCAAATTTAGTAAGGCATATATACATAAATCCATTCATTTTTCTTCCAGAAAGAGGCAAACTTCAACAACTTAATGTTGCTACAGTTCATTTTAACTCTTGTAGAAATTAATATAAGCTGAATAACATCAAATTTAGTCTTTGCACTTGATTTCATTTCTTAAATGTATTATTTGAATTGGAAGCTATAATGCAAATCTGTAAACAAATCTTTAGGCATTAAAATACTATTCCTCTGAATAGATATACCACAATCTGAGTATTTATTCACCTGTTGAGGGATTTGGGATTGCCTCCAAATATTGGTTTCTCTGAGTAAAACTTGTGTGGATATTTGAGTATAATATAGAATTATATATATATATATATATATATATATATATATAATTGTGAGTCATATAGGAAGTGATTGACTGTATATGTATATCTATGTCTATGTCTATGTCTATATCTATATAATTGATGGGTCATATAGGAAGTATGTGGTAAATTCATAAGAAATTTTCAAGATGATTTCCAGACTCAGTCTATCATGGTATGTTCTCACAAGTTGCGTGTGGGAATTCCAAATAGTATTGCAATCTCATAGTCTTCAATATGATGAGTCTTGCTAGGTTTATGTATTCTAATATGTGCAAAGTAGTACTTCCTTAGTGATTCAGTTTTTATTTCCTATTTGATTAACAATGTTGAGTATCTGTATATGCATTTACTAACCATTTGCATACCTTCATTTGTGAGATGAAACTCAATTTTTGTTAGTTATATTGTAATTTTTTATCTTATAAATTTTCTTAGATGATTTTCTTCCTCTATACTGGCTTGTAGATTTTTTTTACATGTTCTGATGTAAGTCCTCTTTTAGACATGCTCATTGAATATTTCTCTACAACTCTATATTTCCATTGTTTATTTTATGTCTAGTGTCTTTCAAATGCTAGTTTTTTTAAGTTCTGATAAATATTAAAATGTTATAAATGTTTAAAACTTTAAAATTTCATTCAATTCATTAAATTATTCCTTTTGTAATTTGTTTGGTGTCCTATATAAGAACCTTTTTGCTGGTTAACATTTTGATAAAATATTACAGTGTTTGTTTGTAATATATTAGGAAATGTTTTATGACATTAGGTTTCTCCAGAAATGTTATAGTTTTATCTTTAATTTTAGAGGTTTTTTTTAACAACGTTGTGTTGTGCATTTGATAATTTGAAGTTGACTTTGATACCCACAGTTATTTATTTGTTACAGCATCATTTGTTAAAAATATTATTGTTGCTGGGGAGATAGGTCATGGAAAGTACAAGGTCCTGAGTTTGATCCCTGATCTATATATTACACATTTTTTATACCTGTTGCAATGAACTCCCACAAACATCACACCTTAAAATAATAAAATTATATTAATAATACTATTACTATTCTATAGTTTTGATATATGGCCTGGATTCCATTGAACAAAATCAAGGGTCTCTCTTCTCTGTATTGATTTTCACAGGCTCTAAAGTAGCATATATTCCTTTGTTTATTCAGATTGTTGCCAGAATGTAGTCATATTTGATGATAGGACTGAGACTCCCACTCCCTCCCCAGCTGTCAGCCAAAGACTGTTTCCAGCCTTTAGAGGCCATGGATGCTTCTAAGCCTCTGTCCTTCACCTTCAGTGCCACCAATGTTTGATCAAGGAGTATTTCAGACTTCCTATGTTTATTGTACGATCCATTTTCATACCTCCTGGACTGAATTTTTGACTTTTTACCTTTTAGAGGACTGGGTACTTACAATAGGCTCACATGCATTCCATGGGCAATTATGTGCCTAAGTAAGGTCCAAACTGTTAAATTCATTGCATCTTCATAATGATTCTACTAACAAGTACATGAAAAGGCCTAACAAAAATCATCAGATTATCATGAGCGCCAAGATCGTACAAAACACAGTTTTTAAAAATTCCTTTTGTCATCTTTTATGGAACCTTTTATTCAAATATGTGTGTTTCTTTTTCTGCACTCTGTTCTCTAGCAAGAGGCTGTTGATATATGTAATATTTTAATATAGAATGGTCTTAATTATTTCAGGTCTGTATCAATTCTTAATATTCAGTAACTCAAACAGTTAATTGTTTTCCATTTCCAAAACACTTTTGCCTATTTTAAATACTTTAAACTTCCAAATATTTTAGAATTAATTTATATAGGGAGTAAGAATACTGCTGTGTGAAGATAATTTGGAGCATAGTTAGAAACATGATTGTTCTATTTTTCAAATCATCAATGTGATATACATTTCCACTTATTTACACCTGTCTCACATTTTCTCAACTTTAAAGAAATTGTCAGGACAGGGATGTAGTTCAGTATCTCATCACCAGCCTGCATAGTGTGAGGCCCTCAGTTCGATCCCTGGAACCAAAAAAAGAAAATAGAAAAGAAGACTAAAAAAATTATATCTTAACATTGCCCGTACAAGTTGAATTATTTCTGTATTTCATAGCATGAAATATTTTAGTAAATAATATTTTATAATTTTAATTGCTTTTGTTTATATCTGTATACATTTAATATTTGTACAGTGCCACTGCTGAACTCATGTTGAAATTCTACTAGTTCTTTTATATGCTCTTTATGGTATTCTATATGCATAGTTTTATGGGTTAAGTGTTTGACCCTTCTAAGTCTCAAGTGAATCTACTGGACTATGAAACATTTTAGAAACATGTAGTTAATGAAGACTTCATTTTTTTATTTTAAGGGTCTACAGGGTGTTCAGGGTCTCACTGCATAGATTGGGCTCATAGTAATCTTTCTGTTTATAGCCTCCCATGGACTGGGATTACAGGCGCATGCCACCACACCCAGTCTCAATCAAAGGGCTCAACGAGCACTGGCGATGGGGCTGGCACTGCAAACCTGAGGATCAAACTCCTAGCCCCTGGGTCTACCTAAGCAGGCACTTTAATCTGTAGAGCTATTTAGCCAGCCCTGAGGAATCCATTCTTCTGGCTAGATTAATAATTAATTTGTGGATTTCTCTCTCACTCCTCTTTCTCTCTTTGCCCATATACTATATGCTGCTTGCTATCATGTTGTAGTGTAACAAGAATAGACACTAACTTGGTACTGGATTTTGCAGGTTCCTAAAATGTGTTAAATAACTGTGTATGTACTATAAATTAGCCAATCTCAATTATTCTGCCATAGTAGCAAGATAGACTATGAGATGATCATGTTATTGTAAACTAGCTTTATAAATTCCTTTGCAGTTCATTTTTAATTTCTTTGCCTTAGTGCACTATATAGAAGTTTGAGAATTTAGTTATTTTATTTTCAATAGTATTTAGTTTTATGAACACAATATAAACATAATTTTTCTATATTTTTTCATATAAGAGAGACTAAATTTACTTCTTTTTAATAATACTCTTGGCTAATGTCTTATACTGAGTAAATAGTTTGACAATAATGATATACAGTGTGATAGTTATAATTATCCAATTATTTGGTGATGAAAACTAGACTCATATTGTCATAAAATAAAAATTGAAAAAGAAGGTCCAGGACTCTGATGAATATAAATGGTGAAAGCTGTCATTTCTGTAAACTTTTTTAATTAATTGAATTTATATTTGATATAAAAATGCATAAAAACAATACTACTTATTCAATCTCATGTGATAATTTGATAAATTATATGTTACATGAGATTTAAATTTGTTCAAAACTACCTGGCATTATTAATTTATAATTTTAGGGAAAAATTAAACAGTACAGTGATAAGGTATTTATATATATCTCTTTTTAGACTTGTGTTGTTTTTTATCATCCTCAGAGTTAATGGTTATTTTATGCTACATGAGTATTGGAGTTTATCAAATGCTTTTTTTATGTATTTAGTGCAGGTTCTGCAGAGTCTCACTACACAGAACAGATTTGTAGTTATTCTCTAGTTTTCAACATCGCAAACACTGAGATTAAAGTCTCAATCGCAGTCTCAGCTCATCCCGGGAGTTGAGACAGTATGGCAAGCTAGGGAATGAACACTGGTTTCTGGGCCTGCCTAAGCAGGTGCTTTAGTACGCTGAGATATCTGACCAGCCCTTCAAGTGCTTTTTCTACTTTAAATGATTGTGTGGGTTTTTTTTTTTTTTTTTACTTTTTCTATGGTAAATTTTATTGATTCATTTAAAAGTGCTATACCAAGAATGTATTTCCAGAATTGATTCCACTTGAACTCAATACGTTACCAGTTGTATTCACTACTGTATTTGATTTGCCAATATTTTATTTAGATATTGGCACATATTTTAGAGTATAATAATTACATCGATTATAAAGAGTTGGTCCATATACAGAGCACATCTTAATTCTTATTTGATCCACTTCCCTGACTCTCTCCTTCCTCTCCATGTGTTAGTTTGCCTTATTGTTACAAAAGATGCATCAACCCACTTCATGTTATATATTTTTTATTTTGCTTGATAATTTATTTATATTTTTTAACTTTTCATAAAAAACTCATGCAATGTTTAGATGTGTGAGTTTGATTTTATTTATTTATTTGTTTGTTTACTTATTTATTTATTTATTTTTGGCAGAAGCAGGGATTGAACTCAAGCCCTTGCACTTGCCATTCAAGCGTTTATTCTATTGAGCTATCTCCCAAGCCCCACACATAATATTTTTGTTTTTTATTTTGCTTTTTCTTTTTGCATTACTGGGAACTGAACTCAGGACCTTGCACTTCCCAGGCAAGTACTTATTCTACTAAGCTATCTCCCTGGCTTTTTAATTATTTCACTTAAACTTTTTGCAAAAGGTGCATCAATTTTCCTTCAAATAATTCATAGTTATATGAATTCATTTTCATGACAGAGAAGTACTCCAGTGTATATAAATACCACCTTTCCTTTCCTTTTTTCACTTTTTTATTTATGTTTAGGTTATTCTCATAACATAAACATTACGTTATGTGTGTTTGACTTATTTGATTTTAGAACTATGTTTACAATAGGTAAACATTTTTCCACAAGAGATTCAAATTCGTCCTTTTTGGAAAGGCTTCTTCCTTCTCATCTGGCAGCAGCCATCAGGTAAGCCAAGGTGGGGGGGAGTACATACATCCAGGTGCTGTGGAGGAAGAAGCAGTCTGACTTGATGCGCCTTCTGCGGTGGGTCTGCTGCTGGCAGTACCGCGCACTCTTGGCACTTCACAGGGCTCCTCACCCCACCTGTCTTACAAAGCTCGCAGGCTGGGATACAAGGCCAAACAAGGGTATGCCATATGCAGGATTTGTGTGTGCTGTGGTGGCCGCCGACCTCCAGTTTCTAAGGGAGCAAGTTACGACAAGCCTGTCGATCATGGCCCTAACTAGCTGAGGTTTGCATGAAGCCTTCAGTCTGTTGCTGAGGAGCCACTAGATGCCACTTTGGGGCTCTGAGAGTTCTAAATTCTTACTGTTTTGGTGAAGATTCCACATGCAAATTCTTTGAGGTTATCTTTATTGATCCACTCCACAAAGCCATTAGAAAAAATCCTGACACCAGTGGATTACCAAAACAGTCCATAAGCATGGGGAGATTCATGGGCTGACATCTTCAGGCCACAAGAGTCGTGGCCTTGGAAAGGGCCACACGTTCCACCACACTATCGGTGGTTCTCACTGTGCAGCTTGGTGAAAGCGCAATAGTCTACAGCTCCACTGTTACTGCTAATAATACAAGTGATGTTTGTAAAATTCATAACATAATAAACAATTTAGGACAGTTCATCTGCTTAAAGGTGTTATTTGTTGAGTAGTTACTGATTTATGAATGTTTTGTCGAGTGGAATTTAAAAGTGAAATAAGGTTTGAAGAGTATAAGTGATGGTGTATCTTTGTTTCTAATAAGCATTTATTATCCTTGCTTTATTTCATTAAGGGGTTATATGTCAGTATTTTAAACATGTTGTGTGGTATAATAGATGTAAAATAAATTCTTCAAAAGATAAATGCTAAAACTAGCCCTGAAAAAAAAAAAACAGAAAAAATCAAATCCACACTTCTTTACAGCAAAGCAGTATTCCAATATGAGTGAAGATAAATTTTCATCTATTAATATGTTGATGGATATGAAAGCTGTTTCAAAACTTTGGTTATTATGAAGTATGCTACTGTAAGTATTGATATGCATGTTTTGCTTTGATATACTGTGCCTACATTTTTCAGGAAGAGACATAGAATGGGAATACCACAATGGAATGTGCTTTGTAGTCTTAGTTTATTGAGGATTTTTAAACCCTACAGTCTCACCAGCATTTGATATTATTGGACTGCTTAATGTCTCTCATTCTTACTGTAGTAAGATGAAATCTTATTATATTGTTTTAATTTGCATTTTTTTTTGGCAGAGCCAGGGATTGAACTCAGGCCCTTTTGCTTGCCAGGGAAGCACTTATTCTACTGAGCCATCTCCCCATCCCCGAGCCATCACCTTGGCCCCTGCATTTCTCTAATGGCCAGCAACACAAAAAACTTCTTCATGTGTTTATAGGTCATTTGTATTTCTTCCTCTACAAAGTATTTATTGTCTTTTTTTTTTTTTTTTGTCTTTTTGAGACAGGGTCTCACTATGCAGTTCAGGCTGGCCTCAAGCTCACTTTGTAGCTCAGGCTGGTCTCGAACTCACAACAATCCTCCTGTCTCAGCCTCCCGAGTGCTGGGATTACAGGCATTGTCTTGGCCATTTATTGGATGGATCTTTTACTTTGTTTAATACTTTTCTTCATGTAGTCTAGATATTAGACATCTCAGATGGAACTTGTGTATTTTTCTTATTATTATATAGTTTGTCTCTTTACTGTGTTGTTTTTATCCTTTGTCATGATAAAGCTTCTTAATTCATTGTAATCACATTTGTTGAACTTTGATGTGATTCATTGTGCACTTAAGATTCTTTTCAGAAAATTATGCCTATGGCTATGTCTTCAAAGGGATAACTATCATAATTTCATAATTTCTAGGAGCAATAACATGTTCAAAGGGTATGGCAGACAAAAGCTGCTCAGAGGCAGAAAAAGAGAGGGAGAGGAGAGAGAGAGAGAGAGAGAGAGAGAGAGAGAGAGAGAGAGAGAGAGAGAGAGAGAGAGAGAGAGAGAATTAGAAAATGCACCTTTCCAAGGCAGAACCTCAGTGATTCAGCTCATTAACCAGTCCCCACACTGTAGTAATATATTCCTCTACTGAAATCACCTATAGTTCCCTGATAATTCAATCACCTTAGAAACATATGACACATTTAAGGACCAATTTAAATCCAAACATATTGCATACTAATAGTATATATGTGACAAGTTTTGTTTGGGGGAATTGGGAGCATTTAATACATGTTTATGCCATTATATGAAGCCTTACTCTTGTTCTCCCTCTCTCCCTTATCCAATTCCTCATTGCCAGAAAGGTATCTACCTTCCATGGCTTTACTTTTAACTAACTGATAAATTCACCCATTTTCAGGTATCTCATATTTGATAAAACATGTACTGATTAACTTTCAAATTCACACCAATGCCAAATGTAATATTTATAACATACAAAATATATCATCAATATATTTTCATAGTTTATTTATGAATAGTTTTCTAGGCCTGCAACCCAGTGGTGCTATTGTTGCTTTAATTTTTATGTGTACTCTTAAAATTTATGAAAATGTAAACATTATTTATTTCTCTTAAAATATGTAACACATCTATTATGTTTCATTTCAGGTAGGTTCAAAATTTTATCTGTCAAAAATTTTCCTTATCTTGAAATAATTTTAAACATTACATTCACGTAATGTAAGTTTGATGGCAATAAATTCCCCTATTTATCTTAATTTTTGTTTTAAGGTTTATACTATATATTTGAATTACAATTTACCTAAAAGACTTCAAGTGATATCTTCTCCTAGCATTAGAAACTTTAAAAAGTATATTTCTTTTTTCTGTTGACTTTATATTACTTCTTCCTTGTCCTTTATACACACACACACATATATATAAGAAAATATGTATATAACACATCATAACATTAGTTTCATAGAAATCTTCAATGGCATTTTAAATAAGGTTCATCTAATATATTTTGTATAGTACTGAGTAACTATCACTTTGAGCGATCTTAATTGTTCATCCAGGAGCATACTGCAACTACTCTTGCCTTTTGAATTATGCTCTTTGTTATTTCCTATATGCTACATCTGGAAGTATTAAAATATTTCAAGCTTGTATAAATAAAAAATATGTTACTTTTATTTATTTTTTTTTTGTCTTTTTTTAGACAGGGTCTCACTATACAGTTCAGGCTGGCCTTAAGCTCACTTTGTAGCTCAGGCTGGTCTCGAACTCACAACAATCCTCCTGCCTCAGCCTCCTGAGTGTTGGGATTACAGGCATGCGCCACCACGCCCGGCTTAATATGTTACTTTTAGATTTCAAAGGTATGTTTGCTAAGTATAAAATTCAAAGAGGATAGATTTTTTTTCTTTCAGTCCTTTAATTAGTCTAGTTTTTTATACACTTGGTCCTTTTTTCTTTCTTTCTTTATATTGTGGAATAAGGTGCTATTTAATTTTGTTCTTCCATAACTAATATTTTTATGTATATGCTTTTGCCATTTTTTTCTTTATAATAAGTTTTGGACAATTTCATGTTTCTGTATCTTGGTATGATTTTATTTAAATTTCTTGTGCAAAAGGTTCATTTTTCTTGGAAATGTGGTATTATAAGTTGAACTAAATTCAGAAATTTTAAATCTTTAAATATTTATTGCCCATTCCTTTCTAATTTAGGAATTCTGATTATAAGAATATAAAAAAGAAAGGAGCAGTTAATGCTTACAATTTTTGTTTTTTCCTCTCTTGAATTTCTTATAACTTCTTATTGTTTTGTAAAAAAAACAAAACATACACATTTATATCTGGCAAACTGAAAAACTAATTTGCACATAGCATCATGTAATACAATACCCATTGTTGGAATGCTATTACTTTGATTAGTGAAATCTTGTATCATGTATAATGCTGTTTTCTTCTATCACTATTTTGTATTCTTTAAAGATAATAATAAAAAGTACAAAAATAAAGAGAAGTTCTGCTTGTTTATATTTTAAATGATACTTATCTTGAATAAGTTTATCTTGGCTGACAAATTATTCTTTCAATAATTTAAATGTTTTCTATTGCCTACTGCCTTGCTTTATTTCTAATAATAGATCTGTCTTTAATCTAGTTTTTGTTCCTCTTTAATCAAGTGTCATTGTTAGCTGGTGTAATTAATACTGTCTCTACCAATAATGTTTAGCATTTTTTTCTCATAAGTCCTGCCGTTTTGGTTTTGCATATCTTATGCGTGATTCGTTGAGTTTCTTTCTTTTTCAAACTTACTGGCAACAGTGACTCGAATTATTTATGTGTGTGTGTGTGTGTGTGTGTGTGTGTGTGTGCGTGTGTGTGATTATGATAGTAGGTTTACTGGTACCATTTAGATATACAGTATGATCACATATACCATAGATAATTCGTATCTGTACATGATGTATTGACTTTTCTCTGTTTCCCTCACCTTTCCTTAACCCCTATTTCCTTCATTATTTACAGGGCTTTGTTTGTATTTTCTCTGTCTTTTTTCAACTTGTCCTGCCCCTTCCTTCATTTCCCCTTCTCTCCTCCCTGGTTGCCTTTAGCTTTTGAAAAGTTTCTTTTAATATCACAATATCTACTATATTGTTTGCTTTTTATTTTAAAGAAAAAAGAATCATGAAAACTCTAGAAAAGGTACAAAATTTGAAAAAAACAAATGATAGGAATTCAACAATGTTAGGTATACATTGTTGTCTACAATGTAGTTTGTCAGATTACAAGATATAAGCATATAAGATTCTTAAAGATAAAAATTTCAACCATTAACTATTCCCTTCAACAAACAGGAATTAGTGGTACAATCATCCTAGCTATCCTTTGTATGTATGTATAGGTTTTCCCCTTCTTACTTTATATTTTGTTTATTATTTATACTTTCATTTAACTCACATCAGAGAGACAATGAAATATTTATTCATTTGTATGATTTATTTCACTTAAGGATATGGTTTCAGTTTTCATCCATTTAGTAATATTTGTTTAAAGTTTATCCTTTATGCCTGAATAGTACCCTATTATGTAAAAATAAACACAACTTCTTTATCCGTTCATTAGTTGATGGGTGTTTGAGCTACTTCCAAGAACTTTTTCTTACAAACTGTGTGGCTATGAAGTATTCACGAATTTAAAACTTTTATTAATACATGTTAACAATACATAAAAATGCTCTTATTGTGAAGAACTGGCACTGGTACATAACAAATATGAATTATTTTCTCCTTCTGTCCAACCTTATTTAAAAGAATGTTGGCATCATCAAATTTTTTTATAAGATCAAGCAATTATCTAACACAATTAACTCATAGATGAACAGACCAAAATATACAAACTACATAAGATATACTAAAGTAAGGTCTTTTTCAGATTTATTGGACATACTATATTATAATAATTTTTATTTTTTCTATTGTTTATCTTCTATTTTACATTTCATATATTGAAGCATGTACTTTAGAAAGTAAAAGTAAAAGAATACCATGTGATATTTAAGCTTTTTTTCTGATTTCCTTCATTTAATTGTATGGTCTCAAGTTGAACTGTCTCTGCTTCAAGTGCTTAAGTTGATCGTTCTCTATGGCATAGTAGTGCTCTGTTGTATATCAGCACCACATTTTCTTTACCCATTCATTTGTTGGTGGATAAACAGGTTGTGTTAAGTTTTGCATCTGGATGCCTCCTCCCCAGTGCCTCATGTGGTAAAGGGGGAATAGCCTTTTGGATGTGATTTAACCTACAATTTGTAATTGATTCATCTTCTAATTCTCCTATTAATAGTGTGAAAGCCACATGTGTCTTGGGCAGGGAGCAGACATACAATAAAATGGGCATGAAGAAGATTGTTTGCCCTGCCCTCTTGCTGCTTTTGGTATCTTCCACCACCATTACCTGTTGCGCCTCTGTCATGTGCCACCTTGCCCTGAAGCCAGTTGATTTTGAACTGAAAGCTCTACCAACTGTGAGTTAAATATCCCCAGCCTTTAACGTTGAGCGTTAGGTATTTTGTCCCTGCAATGAGAAGTAACTAAGACAGGCTGCTTCCAAAATTATGAATTGGGCTGCTATGGACAAATATAGTGAGCACGTGTCACTGTAATAGCAGATGTTTGTAACGCTTTCAAAGAGATATGACACAAGGGACTACTTGGGTCCTAATGGATTGCCTACAAGAAATTTTTGATATTCAGGTATAAAAAAATAAGATAAGTAAACAGCTACACTCTTAATTTACTGATAAGAGACATCTGCTATAATAATGTCTGTAAGTATATCATGTATGCACCTTGTATAATACCAAAACAGTATGAAAAAGTTTGCAATGTATTAATTTATCGAATCTGCCTTGTTAAGGGGTCTTAAAGCTGTCTGATTGATATTTGTACTTCAATAAAATAAAAAATAAATTTAAAAAAATTAAAAATAAAAAATAAAAGGAAACCACGTGGATCTAATGGAATTTCTAATTTTAATTTCTTGAACAGACTTCATATTGATTTGCATAGTGGTTGCATCAATTTACACTCTTAACAACAATGAAAACTAACTCCTTTTTCCTTATAGCCTCTTCAGCATTTGTTATTGGTTGGTTTATTGATGATAGGCATTTTCTTTGGAGTCAGTTGCAGTCTCAATGCTGCTTCATTTTGCATTTCTAAAATAGCCAGCAATATTGCACATTTTTAATTTATTGGCTCTTTACACGTATTCATTGGAGAAATATCTACTCATTCACATTCCCATGTTTGAAAAGGTCTTTAAATTTACCTAATTTTTAAAAATGTATTTGTTTGTTTCAGGGTCTCGCTAAGTAACTCAGACTTGTTGTGATCCTGCTACTTTCAGATTCTCCAGTGCTGGGATTATGGGCGTGTGCCAGTGTATCCAGATTCTGGCCGCCTTAGCCTACTCTGGGGAAGGGGCTGGCACAGGGATTGAACCACAGTCCTCATGATTGTCTAAATTTGTCTATGAAGGCTCTTTAGTCTACTGAGCTATCTTGAAGGCCCTTCCTTTTAAAAATTTTTTTGTAGATATTAGTCATTTGTCTGAAAAGGACTTCACAATTTGTTTTTCATTCTGCAGGTTTTCCCCTCAGTTTATTTTTTCTTTTGCTGTGTAGAATTTTAATTTGATACGATCTTGTTTTTTGACTCTTGGTTTTATTTCTTGTGTGTTTGGAGTTCTGTTCATTGACCTTTGCCTACATATATTCCTTCATGAGTTTTATTGTTGAGAGTGGTGGTAAATGATTGCAAACTCCACACTTGAAAGGCTGAGATAGGAAGATCCTGCGAGTTTAAGGTCACCATGTGCTTAAGATGGTGAACAAACTCAGTAACAATTCAAGATCAAACTCAGCCTGGATTACTTGCTCAGACTCTATCCAAATGTCATCTGCTTCCAAAATAAGACCATATTTTTTTCAATTTTGTCCACCAGAAGATTAAATTTTTCAGTTTTAATATTTAAATCAATGACTTATTTAAGTGTTCTGCATTTCAGTGAGTTCACAGTGACAGATAAATCTATTCCAAATCGATCCTTTGCATGTGATTAGCCAGTTTTCCAAGCACCATTTGTTACAAAGGATATCTTTCCTTCAGTGGAAAAAAATTTTGCTATATTGGCAAATATAAGATCGCTGATTGTGGCTGGGGTTGTTTCTGTATCCTGTATTCTATTCCATTGAGTCACATGTCTTTTTTTTGCCAATGTCATGTCCTTTTTTTCACTAGGCATTTGTAGGATGAAATAAAGTCTCGGATAGTGATATTCTCTATTGTATCTTTGTTACCTAAAATTATTTTGTTATTCCAGGAATTTCCTGATTCTGTATGAAGTCTAGGATTCCTTTCCCTATTTTTTTCCTTTCATTTTATTGAAGTACAAATGTCACTCAGACAGTTTCAAGACACCTTAACAATACAGATTCGATAAATTAATAGATTGCAAACTGTTTTCATAACGTTTAGGTATTGTACAAGGTGCATGCATGATATTATATTTACAGATACTATTTTAGCAGATATCTCTTATCAGTGAATTAAGAGTGTAGCTGCTTACTTATTTTTTATACCTGAACTATATAAAAATTCAATAATTATTTTCCTAGGGGATGACCGTAGTAATAGAAGCCAACATAATATCCTGACCAACCACCATTAGTGCAGATCTTGCCTCTCATAGAATTATGTAGAAGCACAGCGTTATCTATCCCAACTGTACTGTCTATACACACACATCATGATTTTTTCTTTCTACACCCTTTCCTTTGTCTAGACCTGTCAAAAGTGGGCACTCCATTGACATTCAACTAACTTAGGTGCTTGAACTCGACAACACAATCCAACACCATCAAGAACTCTACAACCATAGTGAGTTACTCAAAGAAATTGTCAACCATAGCCATTTAAAGCTCAGGTCAATATTATGGCCTCACGGTGTATACTTCATTTTTATACTTTTCTGCTGGATGGTTAAGACCTAGGTAGATCAAGACTTATATACCAACACATGAACTTTATATTTTCTACGTGGTCAGTGAAGTCCTCTCCAGGTTTATCTTGTAGTCCTGTACATTATTCTGTAGTTCCTTTGTCTGTGTCATCCATGTGGATGAGTCACAGCCAATGCTTGACCAGTTTACCCTCTTTGAGAGCTTCAGAGAAAGTTTTCTCTTCATGTGACTCTCCCCAGGGGCACTGTAGAACTTCAATCTCTTTCCTCTGTGGCTCCATAATCTCCTTGTTCAGAAAAATTGGAGCACACCTGAGAAGACCCACCAAAGGCCAGGCCCGCCCACCTGGGGAACGACCTGCCTGACACAGGAGGGCTGACCCCAGGAACCAACAGAGGGGAACCAAAGGAGCTGCAGCAAAAAAGGAACTGAACACAACAACTAGACCCAGGATAGGCATACCTGGAAAATCTCAAACTTAATAGACTGGCACCCGAATCTCATAACAAGCTAAAGTTATAGCTGCACCAAAGCTCTACACCAAAGGTCAAAGGTCAGTGCTATACAAAATGACAAAGAGAAGGGGAAAAATGCAATCCCAGACCTCGAGTCCATCAGGAAGGGCAGAGGACACTAGCTCAGCTACAATGAATGAACTAACAGATACAGCAGCAAAGGAACAACAGCAGAAAGGTGTAGAGGAAATAAAAAGAGAAGTAATTCCCCAAATTAAAAAAGAAATATTTGAATACATAGTATCTGATATAAAGAATGAATTCCAGAAACATTGGGTGGAAAAACTATGCTCACCCAGAACAAGTGCAGAGAGCACTATTGCAGCTGATATATATGAATTAACAGCATCTGAAGCAAAGAAACAACAGCAGAAAGAACATGAGGAACTCAAAGCAGAAATAAATTCTGAAATTAAAAAAGAACTTTTTGAAGTCATAGGATCTGAAATACTGAAACAAGTCCAGAAATATACAGAGGAAATCCAACTTAGAAGAAATACAGCAGAAAAAGAATTAATAACTACCTCTAAAGAAGACATGGATAAAAAAATTGAGGAGATCAGAAATATGATGGATTCCTTGAATGAGCAATACAGAAAAGAAATAGAACACATGAAACACAGTCAAAGAGATATAGAAGAACTAATAATAGCAATCATGAGTCTACAAAACGGTCTGAGTGAAAGCGAAGACAGAGTTTCAGATCTTGAAGATGCAGGAGCAGCTAGTGAAAAGGTGAGAAAGGATCTCTTAAAAACAACAAGAATGCAGGAAAAAATAATCCATCACCTGCAGGATGACGCCAGAATGAACAATATGAGAATAATTGGTATCAGCGAGAATGAAGGAATCAATACAAATGACATAAAAAGTATTTGGGCAGAAATAATTGCAGAAAATTTCCCAAACATGAGGAAACAATCCAACATTCAGGTCACCAAAGCATACACAACACCAAATAACCTCAACCCAAGTAGAAACACACTGAGACATATAATATTTAAGATCGCAGAAATCCAACACAAAAGTAATATACTGAAAGCTGCGAGAGAAAAGAAGGAGCTCACATTCAAAGGAAAACCCATCAGAATTACAGCCGACTTCTCTACACAAACAATGAAGGCAAGGAGAGCATGGAGCAGAGTTCTTCAAGTCCTACATGAAAACAAATTTCAGCCCAGACTACTATACCTTGCAAAACTCTCTTCCAAGTTTGATGGAGAGGTGAAATACTTCCACGACAAAGAACAACTAAAGAATTTCATGATGACAAAGCCATCCCTTCACAGGCTGCTGAAAGAGGTTCTAGAGAAAGTCCTTTCTCTATTTTTTTGAGAAATGATATTGGTATTTTTATTGGTATTTCATTAAATCTGAAAAAATATTAAAAATACAGAGATTTTGAGAATATGCATTCTGCTTGACAAGGGACAGGGCATATTTTTCCATCTTCTGTTATTCTCTTCAATCTTCTTTTTCAAAGTACTGCGGTTTTTATTGTAGACATCTTGCACTTCCTTGGTTAGACTGATTTTGAAATATTTCTGTTTTCTGATCCTATTGTTTCCCTAATTTCTTTCTTAGTATTTTTATGGGTGCACAGAAACACTGTTGATTTTTGTTCACTGAATTTGTATCCTTATTGTGCCACTTTATTTTTTTATTTTTTTTTTAGTTTTAATTCAGTGGCAGTACAATTTATTTATCCTTTCAGACAGAATTCATTTTTGACACTGACTTTACTTTTCAAAGACATAAAATTATATGGGAGAAAATGCACTTTATATTTATTCATAAGCTTGTCTACATTGGTGCAAGATTTTGAGTAGCACAGTCATCTCAATGTCTTGAATACATTATGGTTAAGGTACAGATTATACACTGAAATTCTTTTTTTTTGGTAAAATTTTGTTTCTTTTTTTATTTTTTAAATTTAATTTTTTAAATTTATTTTTATTTTTAAATTTTTATTTTATTATTTATTTATTTTTTATTGAAGTACAAATGTCAGTCAGACAGTTTCAAGACACATTAACCATACAGATTCGATAAATTAATACATTACAAACTGTTTTCATAACGTTTGGGTATTGTACAAGGTGCATACATAATATTATATTTACAGATATTATTTTAGCAGATATGTGGTGTTGAGTTCAAGTACCTAAGTTAGTTGAATGTCAATGGAGTGCCCACTTTTGACAGGTGTAGACAAAGGAAGGGATGTAGAAAGAAAAAATCATGATGCGTGTGTATAGACAGTACAGTTGGGATAGATAACGCTGTGCTTCTACATAATTCTATGAGAGGCAAGATCTGCACTAATGGTGGTTGGACAGGATATTATGTCGGCTTCTAGTACTATGGTCATCCACTAGGAAAATAATTATTGAATTTTTTTTATAATTCAGGAAAAAATAAGATAAGTAAGCAGCTACACACTTATTGTGCCACTTTATAGTTATTAAGTAAAATCTCCACCCAAAATTTTAGATTTTTTTATATAGAGTTTCATGCCATCTGAAAATGATGCTAATTTTAACTTCTTTTTCTGACCATGTATTTTTTTTTTATTTCTTTCTCTTTTCTCATTGGTCTAAATAGTGTTTTGAGAACTGTATTATTCAACAGGAGTGGTAGTTGCAGGCATCCTCCTCCATATCTTGACGTTAGCAGGAAAATATTGATCTTCTCTCCATTTAATATGACATTGGTCATTGGTCTGTCATGGGTGACTTTTATCAGATTAAGGTTAAAAACTTAATATTTATTTCCTTCAGTGGCTTTATCATTAATGGATTTTGAATTTTATCAATTGGTTGTTCTGCATCGATTTAAGTGATTGGATGTATTTTGTCTTGTTTTTGTTTCTATGGCATATTACGTCTACTGATTTGCATGTGTTGAACTATCACTGTATTCATGGGATAAATACTACTTGATAGTGATTGTTATCTTTTTCAGGAGTTTTTTAATTTCTTTTGGTAGTATGTTATTGAAAAGTTTCCTAACTATGTTCTTTAAAGAGATTGACCTGTGCTTCTTTTTGTGACTTGGGTTCTTCCTTATTGTTGGTGAAATGAGGTTATGCTTGGTTCACAGAAAGATTTTTAGTGTACTGTTTGTTTCTCTTTCATTTTCTCCAAACAGCTTGAAACAAATTGGAGTAACATCTTCCCTAAAGTTCTTGTGAAAAGTAGCAGTGGATCTTGGGGTCTGGAGATTTTCTTAGTTGGTGGTATTTATATCATTTCGATTTCATTCATTAATATTGGATTTTTACATATTCTAGACTCATCTTTAGAAATTCATATGTATCTGTTAATCCCATATATTTCTTCTAAATTTTACATCTTATTATAGGACACATTCTCAAAGTAGTAGTGATTGTCATTGATTTGGATTTCAGCAGAATCCATGTGATTTCACTGTTTTCATTTATAATTGTAAGGATTTGGGTTTTTTTTCCTTCATTTTTGTAAGATTCATTAAACTTTTGTTAAGTGGGAAATTTTTTTCACAGAACCAACTCCTTGGTTCATTGATTTTTTGCATTGTTTTTCTAATATGTTTCATTTAGTTCTGCTCTGATCTTTGTAATTTTCTTAACTTTGGATTTGAATTGTTCTTGTTTTCCTGAGTTGAACCATTTCATTATTTCTTTGTCCTGCATTCCTGATGTGGTCATTCAGTGCTCCAAACTTCCTAGCTAAGAGACTAATTTTATCCTTTAAGTTCTAATGAATCATATTCTCACTATTATTCTTTTTAAAAACTGTCCAAATTCTTGTCTAATTTTATCTGTTTTCCATTGACTATAGCAGAAAGCATCATGCAGTTTTGATCTTTGCATATTTTTGTTTCTATTGATTTCTAGTTTCATTAACTATGATGTGATAATATATTTGGAATAATTTTTTATTATCTATTTATTTTTGTTTTTAATTTTTATTTTTGTTTTATTGAAGTACAAATATGAATGAGATAGTTTTAAGACACCTTGACAAGATGGATTTGATAAATTAATACATTACAAACTGTTTTCATAATGTTTTGGTATCATAGAAGGTGCATACATGACATTATACTTACAGATATTATTACACCGTATGTCTCTTATCAGTAAATAGAGTGTAGCTCTTTGTGTATCTTATTTTTTATACCTGAATTACATCAAAGATTCAATAATTAATACTTTCTACTTTGAAATTTTCCTAGTAGTTGTCCATAGTACTCAAAGCTGACATGATATCCTGTCCAACCACTATTACTGCAAATCTTGCCTCTCATAGAACTATGTAGAAGCACAGCGTTAACTATCCCAACTGTACTGTCTATACACACACATCATGATTCTTCCTTTCTATACCCTTTCCTTTGTCTACACCTGTCAAACATAGGCACTCCATCGTCATTCAACTAACTTAGATGCTTGAACTCGACTACACAATCCAACACAGTCCACCATTCCACAACAATAGTGAGTTACCCGAAGATGTTGTCAATCATAGCCATTTACAGCTCAACTTAATATTGTGGCCCTGCAATATATACTTCATTTTTATACATTTTTGCTGGATGGTTAGGACCTAGATAGAGCAAGACTTATGTACAAACACATGTACTTTATGTTACTTTTGAGGTCAGTGAAGTCCCCTCAGGGTTCATCTTGTAGTCCTGTACATTATTCTGTAGATCCTCTGTGTCATCTATGTGGATGAGTCACGGCCAATGCTTGACCACTTTGCTCTCTGTGAGAGCCTAAGAGAAAGTTTTCTCTTCATTTGACTCTCCCCAGGCACACTGTAGAACTTTGATCTCTTTCCTCTGTGGCTCCATAATCTCCTTGTTCAGAAAATTTGGAGCTCAACTGAATTTCTTGATGTTGCAGTGCAGGTTCTCCTAAGTCCTGAGTCTTCACTGACCTTGAAAGGCTAGGGTATTTGCAACAATTTTAATTGCTTGTCTTTGACATATTTATATTTTTTGAGATAATATAATGCTATATTTAGGGGAAATTTCATGAAAAATTATTTATTCTGTCACTGCTGGATATAACACTGTAGATATTTATTAAGTCCATTTGAAAGTATAGCTTAATTCTGATAATCTTCTGTTAATGTTTTGTCTAGTTGACATGTGTTCATGACAGTGAGCATTGAATTTCCCTATTACAATTTTTTTCATGTTTATGATGTCCAAATGTATTTGTTTTCTTAAGTTGTGAGGGTTAGTCTTTGCTGGATATGTGTTTCTCAATGTAATCTCTTCTGTTTTAACTGTTCCTTTAGTCAACATCTTATGTCCTTCTGTGTCTCTTTGGATTAGTTTTGGCTTAAAACCCACATTGGTGAAAATTGGGTTAGCTACTTCTGCTTTATTTCCACATTATTGTAACATCAAATATTGATATCTATCTTTTGATTTTAATCTATGAGTTTCTTTTTGATGATGTTTAATCTGTGAATTTCTTTTTAAAATAAATGTCTTTCTTGTATATTGCTTATTGTTACATTTTTTCTCTGTCCATTCTGCCAATTTGTGTCTTTTGATATGGAATTTGGGACGATCAACACCGAAAGTCATTACTGAGACATATTGACTTATTTTTGTCATCGTATCATTTTTCTCTTTTTTTCTTCTTTTTCTCATTTCTTTGCTTCTTATTCCACAGATGTATTTATCCTTTTTGATTTGTTGTCCTCATTGTCACCTTTTAGGTTATGTTTCACAGTTGTTTGTAATGCTCATATGGTGATTATAAACTTCTTATTTCTTCCTCAGTGTTGAAGAAAATTTTTGCCAGATACAGAAGTGAAGTTTGGAAGTTGTCATTCTTTAATGCTTGAGAAACTTAGCTTCAAGGACCCTGGCCTTTACGTTCTTTTATTGAAAATTCTGATATAATTCTATTGGATTTATTTTTATATATAATATATGGCCGTTCTGTAGTAATTTTTTGTAACAATTTCTAAAATTTCTTCTATGATGAACATCCATTGCCTTTGCACTAGATGCAGGCACCAGCAGCCAGTGGGATTAGAATGAGTATACCAACTCCATGACTTTAAAATCCACAGTACTTCAGAATGAGCTAAATAGCTCTCTGTTGGAGAGCTACCTGTATCCTTAAGCTCAAAGTCTTCGGTTCTTTCTAGCCTGGTTGTAGCTTCTTGCACATAACTATCTTCTACTCAGCCATAGCTAGGTAGGAACATAACATTAGGAGCCGTGAAGTGAAGTCATGTAGCAGTTCCTCTAAGTCCATGGTTCAAGCAATGAACTCTTCCCTTTAATGAAATCTGATCTAGCACACTAATCTGGGAGATGAAAAGAGTGCTTGCAATGTAGTCACTCACCAGATATTGCCTGTTGAAGGATCCACGTAGGAGCAGAATACCACAGCCTGCTGATCTGTGCCACTGTCATGTTTCTCCCTGAAGTCTTGTGGAGTCACCAGCTTTCCCTGTTTCTGTAGATTTGGTCTCCTCTTTCCAAGATTCACAAGTTGGGCACTGGAGAGAAAGTCGAGACTACGTTTACCCTTTTCCATGTTGTGTTTTTTTTCTGTTTAATGTTTTTTCATGTTTTTATTTTTCTATCATATTCCTGATTCTCAGAGATCCACTTTTCCATCTTTCTTCCCCATGTTTTCATTTTCCAATATTGGGATTCTGAATCTCAAAAGAAGCTCAATTGATTTTTTTTTTTTTACTCCTAGACCACTTTTCCAGAAGTCTTCTGTTTAAATCTTAGAAATATTTAATAGCTTTGAAAAATATCATTTTTATCATTTATGTAATCTTCGTTAAGCATCCTTTTAAACACTATATCTGTTGCATATAGGTATAACACACATGCACACACACACACATACACACATATATACATATATGATATATAATTTTAGGTGCAATCATTTTGTATTGCATGATGGAAGTTGTATTGTCATGTTGTATAAGTACTGCATTTTATTGTCATATGTGAGAAACATGAATCATTATTTCTCAGATAGATTTGTTAATTATATGCTCAATTGATTCTTTGTCTTAAATATTTTTAGCTTTGTATTTCTAGAATATTAAATTGAGTGTGATTTTCTTCTTTTTAATGTATTTTTGATTGCTTCAGGGTCTCACTATGCAGCTCGGTGTCATGGTGGTCCTCCTGCTTTGATCGCCCAGTGTTGGGATTACAGGCATGCACCACTCTGCCCCCAGACTCTATTAAGTTCAGCCCACCCTGAAGCCAGGGCTGGCATGACATGCTATGCTGGGAATTGAACCATGGTCCCTGTGCTTGTCTAAGCAGGCACTTAGTCCACTAAACTATCTCTCCAGACCCTAGTGTGATTTTCAGTTCACTGAAAGGGTATGACTATTCTGATGTCTCCATCAAATTCCATATGCAGTGGAATCTGACACATAGAAATTAGAATTAGTCCTGGTCCTATATGAAAACTAGGGATTGATCAGCTTACTGCTGACGGAAATTCTTTAGGAACATTAGCCAACACATATGTCACTTAGGTTTTACTCAGCAACAAAGTCAGAGAAGTATGTGATTTTCTAATTTTCTGAGTATAAATATGTATCCTTCCTCAACTTTTGTTGAGTGTATTTCTGCATTCTCAAGGAAGAAAGTATGCTATCTGCTTTGGATTTCTTCTCTTTGCATGGCAAAAACAATTTGTGTTATTCATATCACTTATTACTTTATCAGATATTATCTTTGTATGTTTTCTCTTATTTCTTCTCCATAACATGCTATATCAGGCATTTTTCTCATTTTTGGGACAAAATTCTTGACACATAAAACTTAAATGTGGAAATAAGTTCTTTGGAATATAAATTCGGAAGACTCACTCCTTAATTGCATGACTTCAGGATAGGAACATCATGTCATAAGGGTTTGATTGTGAAAAACTAATCAATTCATAGTGAACAGGAAGCAGAAAAAAGCAACAATAAGAGACAGACGTCTGTGAATTATACTTCTTGTGACCCATTTACTCCAGCTAGTCCTCAAGTCCTAAGACTATGTTCAGGTATCATTGCTCATGTTTAATCTTTATGACCCAGGCCCTTGCGTAGGAGTCTCTTAATCAAGGAAGACTGACAAATGAGATTAACTGACACAAATATACCGCTTGTCAACTTGACACCTGGTGACAATTCTTTAAATCATGTTTTGCCTTTATGGAAATACAATTTTTCATTCATATTTCTGCCTAATATGATGTTACTATCCAGCATACAATTAAAAATGCAAAAATTTTCCTATAAATCTCAACAATTCCAACATTGCTTTCGAAGACTAAAATTTCTTCTGTGAGTCACAGTCCTCTCTCAACTGTGAATTCCAATAACAAACAAAAATCAAGTTTCCTTATACCAAGACACAATGTATCCCAAGATACAATGACCTAGGTTAAACATTGTGTTCTAAGGAAGCAGGATGGGAGGATAGTGTTATGACTCATATCTAGATCTTCCCCTAAAACATCATGCACTCATCAATGGGGTTTTGGAAGGTGACTGGATCATGAAGGTGTGATACTAGAGGAATGTGATACTGGATTAATCCACTGACAAGGAGAATGTCATATTGCTGGATGTAATATTGGGATGTGAAGCACCATGGAAAGAGGTGGGTTACTGAGCATGGCCTGCAAGTTATCACATTTTTATCCTTTTCCCCTGATGATGCACTGCTCCCTACCCACTATAACATAAACTTTGTCTTCTCCTCTGCTTGTGTCCTTTGGAATCATGTGACTATGGACTGAAACCTCTACGAATTGTGAACTCTTTCACTGCATTTTTAGTTGTTCCAAAAGCACAGATATGTTTTAGGACATGAAAATAGGCTTTTCAGGCTCCATTCTACTGCAGACACTAACAGATCTCTGGTATGGTTTCAGCCCTCTTTCATAGTATAAGAATATTCTTATCAGCACAAAGAACTTCTGCCAAATGTGCCTTGTAAGTCATGAGAACAAGATAGTTGGTATCCCTTACGTAGAAGACAGTTAGGAGTTCTGGTTCCAGCTCCAGACTATCTTGCCTACAGCCAGAGAATTATTTTACCTCTGTAGGAGACTGTAAGTAGCTTATCTTTCTCTGACTCTATTATAGATTGGACAGTCTCAATCCACAGAAAACCTTACAGGAATCCAAAAGCTTGTATTCAAACCCTCTAAGCTATAGCTTGGGCATAATACCAGCAACATATGGAGCTATTGGGAAATGTATTAATTTTTGTCAACTGGACAAGTACACTGGCTTCAATCTTAGGGAAGTTTCTAAAGAAAGGCTATATTACCTCATCCCATCTTTACCATTGCCCTACTTATCTGTCCTGTGTAGAGAACTCTTGGGAAATGCAGTCTGACTCACTGACTTCAATTCTACTGCAGTTTCCAAAAGCCCTGAATCTCAGCTTTAGATCATAGTAGCTTGACTTATTTTAAATTTTCCTGTCTATATGGAGAATTCCCAGAGTCTCATTCATTGATGCCATCAAACTGGAATTACTAACACTGACACCACAGTGTAATTTGAGTTAGTCTTGAAGTTCTCTATCAGCCTTCATTAGATGTGGTCCATGAGAGGTTCTAATAAAGCAGAGCCCAGATAGATCTGCCTGTTTGAATCCCTATGACATACTTGACCGTATCTGATGCACTAAATCTTCAAAAATCCCTCAACTAGGTCTTGGCCTCTCATGTTTGTAGAGTAAGAGCAGGGACCTGAAAGAAAGCACATTCACTACTGCATCTCTAGGTCGATGCCCTGGAACAGGTCACAGTGGATCTTAAATCAGCTTTACAAGTTGGCTTCAGCCCTTCTCAACTGCAGTTTGAGTAGAGGATTCCTCATTTAGGAAGCAACTGGCAGACCTACCCATTGGGAAAGTTGAGTGAAACGTGGTTGTATTTGATCAATGCACAACGGATGCATATACAAGAATATCACATCTCCATTAAAATGTAAAATTAATAATTATTTTTAAACTTTATTTTAAATGTTTTAAAAGTAAAAACAAATTAAAATTTTGGAAGAGATGTAGAAAAATATATTCGGGAAATTTAGTGACCCCAATAATCAACTTAAAATACATTAAAACACACTACACTCAAATTACAAAAGTCAAAAACAATGAAAATTTTTGAAATGGACAAACTAAGAGATAGTTTCACAGAGGCATGATCTTCATAGGGTACAGTGGACTTCTCAGCAGTGGTGTACCAATACATGGTAGAAAACAGTGAAACACTGAACATGTTAAAATTTTTTATAATAAAAATACTAGACATATAGGGTTGACCAGATAGCTCAGCAAACTAAAGCACCTGCTTAGGCAGGTGCACTGACTGAGGTTTGATCCCCAGTATGCCATACTGGCCCTAAATCCATAGTGTGCTGAGGCTGTGACTGAGACTGGGCATGGTGGCACCCACCTGTAATGCCAGTGCATGGGAAGCTGAAAACAGGAGAATCACTATGGGTCCGACCTGTATACGCTGTACTAAAATAGAAAAAAAAAAGTGCTAGACATACAAAAGTTATTCAAAGCTGGAAATATAAACACTTAAATGTAAACAAAATCTGGTGAAGACCATTAGTTCATATAATAACTGGGTGCCACTTGAAGATCTACTCATAAATGAAATTAACCAGACACTCATGTACATATCATACAGTCTCCCTAGTGTAAGAACTGAAAAGAATAAATAAAAGTTGAAAAGCATAATACAAATAAATGCAAAGCGAGAACTTAAGGATTAAACAAAAAGAAAGGGCAAGTCAAAAAGCTAGGAAACATGGCAGGGGCAAAACCATACATTTATATAAACAAGATGATTAGGGTAATGGTCCCAAAAATCTACATTCTGTTTTTGAATCTAGCATTCAATTGGTAGGAGTCTCACCTTGACTAAATATATGCCAATACCTGTGTGTTAAGCAACTACACTAAAGATACCAATGTATAATCCCAGGGCCATGCTTGGAATCCCTGTCAGTCCAGCATTCTAAAAGCATACTTCTTCTAATATCATATCAATTACTGCTATATTCTCTCTCAAGTAAAGGTTTTTTTTAAAGGTAAAAAAAAAGCAAGAGACAAGAAAAAGTGTCATAGGACTGTCCAGCTACAATGTTGTACATGGTTAGATTTCTAAAATTTTGTCAGAAGATGGAATTGTTCATTTTTGTTTTTATTCTACATTCTATACAGATTTAAAGTCTAGCATATCAACAATTGTTGGAAAATACCTGTCCCATGTTATGTCTAAGGTGTTGGATATTTAGACAAATAGTGATGTTAAGCCCAACTCTCTATATTACAGGGTAAAAAGATCATTAGGCTTCTCTTCTGGAGGATTAAAAACTTAAGTTTGCACACCGAAAAATAAAAGGAAAATAAGGGCTAGGGCTACAGGAACCGGGAGATGGCTCAGTATAATAAGCACTTTCCTGGCAAGCGCAAGGTTCAATGTCAGGTTTGGCAAAAAACCAAAAACCATCTTTAGCCGGGAGTGGTGGTGCAGGCCTGTAATCCCAGCACTCAGGAGGCTGAGGCAGGAGGATTGTTGTGAGTTTGAGACCAGCCTGAGCTACAAAGTGAGCTTAAGGCCAGTCTGAACTGCATAGTGAGACCCTGTGTCAAAAAGACCAAAAAAGGGGGGGGGGGTGCTACAGGAATGGCAAATATTTTGGCCCCATTCGTTCAAGGTCAATGAACACTCAGAACATAAGAGAACCTGTACTGTAAAATCCTATAACTCAGTGGTGTCCTAAATTTTCTGTTCAAGGAGTTTATGGGGCCACAGAGGTCAGTGATCCATGATGTAGATTGTGCCTAAGGAGAGTCTTCTAGAGAGAAAACATTCTCTCAGGCTTTCACCAGGCAGCAAATTGGTCAAACAATGGCCGTGACTCATCCAGATTTCTATCACTGTTAAAAGATTAACAAACTGATGTAAAGGGTTTCAGGGTAAATCCTGAAGGGATTTGAATGATGTCAGATACAAAAGTCAGGTTTTTTTGTTATACAGGTCTTGCCTTATCTCTGTCTTAACCATCAAGCACAAATGTATAAAAATGAGGTATAAAAGGTAAAGCCATACTAATATACTGAGCAGTAAAAGGCTTAAGTCAATGACTTCTGATATTGCCAGTCCTATGGATCACCCTCAGCTATTATGGACTAATGGACTACATTGGACTATTTTGTTGAATTCATGCACCTACAATATTTAATTGACAATGGAATACCCGTATCTAAAAAAAAAAAAAAAAAAAAAACTAAATAAAAAGGGGGATATAAATGAAGGACCATTTTGTAGTGAAAAATATGCATATCTGTTTATCAAAAAATTGGACAGATAAACAGTTACATACTCTTGCTTCATTGAGAAGAAATATTTGTACTGTTTAGATAAGATATCATGTCGGCATCTTGTAGTACAAATAACTACTATGAAGACAACAATATGTAATGTGTTAATGATTGTAATTGTCCTACTAATCTGTTTCAAAACTGTCTCATTGCTATGTCTTTCTCAGTAAAATAAATACAATAAAAAGAAGTCAGGAAATGTGGTAGGGCCAAGACCATACATTTATACAAACAAAATAATTAAGGCAATGGTGCTAAGAACTTCCATCTGATCTTTGACAATAGCAGTTAATTTGTAGAAGTGTCACACAGACTAACTATACATGTTAATGACTGTGAACGAAGCAAATGCAGTGAGAATAGAAATATGTAATACTAAAACAATGCTTGAAATACCTGTAATTTTCATCCTTTTTTTTTTTTTTTTGGCGGAACTGCGGATTGAACTCAGGCCCTTGCGCTTGCCAGGGAAGCACTTATTCCACTGAGCCATTTCCTTGGCCCCTGATTTTGGTCTTCTAAATGAGTACTTCTTTTAATATCATATCAATTATTGCTATAATCTCTTCAAGTTCAATGATTTTTAAATAATAAAAGAAAACAACAGACAAGACAAAATGGTCATAGAATTGTCCTGCTACAATGTTGTATATGGTTTGCTTTCTAAATTCCTTTGTAAAAATTTGTAATTATTTTTTTCACAGTCTATAAATATATCTTTGGTTTTTGCAAAATAGCACTTCAATGTCGTATCTAAGGCATTTGATATTCAGACAGACAGTGATATTAAGATCAACTCTATTTGTTACAGGGTAATAATATCATTAAGATTCTCTTCTGGATGTTTAACAACTAAAGTTTTTAGAACAAAAATTGGAGAGACACAGGGGCTACAAAGGTAGCCAATAATTTGGCCCTAGCTCTTCAAGGTCATTGAAAACACAAGACATAAGAGAACCTGTGCTGTGACATCCTGTAACACACTGGTGTCCCAAATTTTCTGTCCAATGAAATTACAGGGCCACAGAGGAAAGGAATGTGTAAGTGAATATATAATTTGAACAATTATCAGGACATGGTGGCACTTGGTTCTAATCCCAGCTCTCACTCAGGAGGATGAGGCAAGAGGATTGTTGTGAGTTTGATACCACCATGTGCTACAAAGTGAGCTCAAGGCTACCCTCAGCTGTGGAGCCAGACTCTAAAAAAGATAAAAAAATAAATAAAAGAGAAAGAAGAGAAAAAAAGCAAGCTATGAAATATGATCAACAAATACTCCAATGCTTACATTTTAAAATACTTTATTACAGTAGTAAAATTGTGGTTACTCCTCATTTTGAATATACTTAACTCCACATTTCTTGGTACATTTTGAAGTAGTTTTGGAATTCCTCACTCCTATTTGTACTTTAATGCATTACCTTGAGTGCCTTGCTGTCTTTTTTTTTTTTCATTTATTTTTATTTTATTAAAATACAAATGTCAATCAGACAGTTTCAAGACACCTTAA
>PVKA01028688.1:0-29106 GCA_004027165.1 Ctenomys sociabilis
GATAACGCTGTGCTTCTACATAATTCTATGAGAGGCAAGATCTGCACTAATGGTGGTTGGACAGGATATTATGTCGGCTTTTAGTGCTATGGTCATCCACTAGGTAAATAATTATTGAATTTTTGATATAATTCAGCTATAAAAAACCTGTAAATATAATATCATGTATGCACCTTGTACAATACCAAAACGTTATGAATACAGTTTGTAATGTGTTAATTCATGGACTCTGTATGGTTAAGGTGTTTTGAAACTGTCTGATTGACATTTGTATTTTAATAAAATAAAAATAAATGAAAAAAAAATGCAGGAGGTGCTGGAGAAATAGCTCAGCAGTCTAAGCCTGGCAAGCTCAAGGATCCAGGTTCAATCCCCAGTACCTCATATATCAAATAAACAATTTTTTAAAAATAAAATACAATAATACAAGAAAAAAGTAAGTGTGCTACACATAAAACAAGATTTGCCATGAGATCATAATTGTTGAAGCTAAATGATATGTACATAGGGACAGTTGACCATACTATTCTACATTTTTTGGCTTGGTATTCTACTAGTAAATTTTATCCCAATGATTAACCAAAAGGACTGATGTTGGTTCATTGTGTTCTAAAATTATCATGTGAGTTTGAATTGATATTTCACCTCAAGGAAGAGTATAATCTCAACTGCTAATCATCTTTGAATAAAATAAAAGACTGGAAAGATCAGCTTTAGAATATCTCCTTCCTACTTTTAGGCTGAGGTACTAGTTAGGATATTCATGTAACTACTACATCATTGTACTTCTGGAAGTGAAGTACAATGTGAAGTGAAGTGAACTTCAGTGAAGACTGGCTTCCCACATAAACACAGACATATGGAAGAGTAAAAAAAAAAAAGGCTAGGGGAACACAAAAGATACAAATCACTTTTAAAAGATTAATAAGTGGGACTATGTTAAAATTAATTTCATTTCACTAATCAGAGAGTGTGAAAGTAGGACAACAGATTGGAGAAGGTATTTGTAAAACACTTTGTTTGCAGAACATCAAAATCTGCTAAAATTGAACAAGACAAAGACAACCTGATAGAAAAAAGGGATAAAGATTTGAACAGGTACTTCATGAAAAACGAATTTCCAAATGAGTAATGAAAATATAAAAAATGTTTTTGTGGCTTACAGTCACATGTCCTCCCAAAGCCTCCTGTATTCATAGGAGGGGATTTTTCAGAGGTGACAGGCTCTAAAGTGGAATTGATTCATGGCGCAATGCAAGGATCAAGGGCACTAGGATTAAGGGTGAAAGTGTTATTGGCGCTAAGTAGCTTGGAAGAGATACAAGGGATAGGAAGAGTTGCAGTTGTCCCTTCTTGTTTTGCTACTTTCTGCTCACAATGCACTTTCCTTCTACAATGCTTGTCCACCAAGCCACCCTGTTTTGGAGCCAGCTGATTATGTACAGAAACCTCTACAAACTGCAAGCTAAATGAACACTTCCTCCTTTAATTTTGGATGTCAGATATTTTGTCTCCACTAGGAGGGAAAAGTAACAAAGACCAGGGTACATAACTCAATCATTAGGGAATTATAAATTATTACATATGTATATACACATACCAGATGGTTAAAATATGAAAAATAGAATATGCTATGTATTAACAATGTCACAGAGCAAATAGAACTCAAATATATTGCAAATGAAGTTGCAAGTTGGTAGAGCATTTTGGGTAACTATTTGATAATATCCACTGAAACAAAATATATATATATATATATATATATGCATACTATATGGAATTTCATGTATAAACATAAAATAAACTCATGCATACACTCACCAAAAGACTTAACGACATTATTTATATTACTATTTGTAATAGCCAAAGACAGTTTTTAATTAATTTTATTGAGAAACAAATAGCAATGAGACACTTTCAAAACAGGTTAGTTATAATAATTAATACATTGCACATTGTTGTCTTCATAGTTATTCATAGTACAAGATGCAGACATGATATCCTGTCTAAACACTATTAGTACAAATCTTTCTTCTCATTGAGCTGAGAAAATACCTGTAAATCTAATCTAACTAATTTGTATATACAGACATATGTTTATTTTTTTCACTACAAAATAGTCCTTCATTTATATCCTCCTTTTTTGTTTAGTTTTGTCAGAGATGGATATTCCATTGCCACTCAAATATTGTAGGTGTGTGAGTTCAGCAAAATAATCCAAAAATTTAAAAATGACTAAAAAATGAAAGAATAAATAAGTGAAAATGAACAGTCTATAACTTCACACAATAGAGATGAATCCCATACACTCAGCAATGACTGAAAGAAGACAGGCACAAAGAATACTTTATAAATACATATATTTAAGATCAAAACCAGGGAAACTTATTTTCCCATAAGAGAATCGGGAAAGTGATTATCCATAGCAGATAGAATGGGAAAGAACTTGGAGAGAGTGTCAGACAGGTTTCTGAAGTTCTTCCAGTATTCGTTTTTTATTGAGTGATGTGGTCCTTTCGTGAGTGTCCATATCATTATTCACTTATAATTACTGTATTTCCTTTTCTGAATGGCATAATACAATGAAAGTTATTAAAATGTATAAATTTATAAAAGTTGAAACTCAAAACTGGCTCAAACAGCTAGAGATGTAGTTCAGTAGCACAGTGCTTGCCTGACAAGTGCAAGGTCCTGAGTTTGACTTTCAGTTAAAAAAAAAAAAAACCTGACTCAAAAGAAACAGAACATTTGACTATACTCTATATATTTTAAATATTCCTTCTAAAAATGCTTTTGTTCAGATGGCTTGATTGGTAAATTGTACCAAAATGAATAAATGTCAAGTTTTCATGGCGTCTTCCAAAAAATAAAAGAGGAAGGAGCTCTTTCCCACTCTCATTGAGGCCAAAAACCAAAGCCACAAAGATATCACGAAAAAGTTATATACTAACTTCCCTAAGAATACAGGTACAGAGGTTTCGCCTCCCATCACCTTGCGAGTACTGACTTCATGGTGGAGATAATTCAGGAACAAATAGAAGATCAGATTCCTGAATTGGAACAGCTGGAAAGCGTTAGACTGTTCAGTCAAGCAGAGATTAAGGCTATAATTAGGAATGCTTCTAATCTAGAATACAAAATACAGTGAAGAGCACATTTTAAGGAGGACTTTATCAATTATGTTCAATATGAAATTAATCTTCTGGAGCTGATCCAGAGAAGAAGAAAATGTATTAAGTACATATTTAAGAAGGATGAGACTGAGCATTCTATCCTGCAGTGAGTACAAGGTGTCTTCCGACGTGCTTCAGCAAAGTGGAAAGATGATGTTCAGCTTTGGCTGTCCTATGTAGTTTTCTGTAAGAAATGGGCTATGAAAGCTCAATTTAGCAAAGCATTCTCTGCCATGTTGGCCATTCATTCAAATAAGCCAGCTTTGTGGATTATGGTGGCCAAATGGGAAATGGAAGATCACTTTTCTTCAGAAAATGCAAGGCATTTATTTCTTTGGGCTCTTCGCTTTCATCCAGAGTGCCCAAAGCTATCAAGAATACTTTAAGATGGAGCTGATGAATGCTGAGAAACTCAGGAAAGAAAAGCAAGAATTTGAAAAAGCTGAAATGGATATTGGGGATTTTGATCATCCTGAAAAAATCCCTAAGGGTGAGTTGGCATGGATCGTCTACAAAAATTCGAGCTTATAGATTGCTTAAAGATTAAAGGTGCAAAGCGCTGACCTGGCAAGTGCAAGGGCCTGAGTTCAACCCCCAGTTCCACAAAAAAAAAAAAAAAAGATTGAAGGTGCAGAATTTCATGTGTCACTACACTTGGTTGTGCAGCTTTTTGACTTTGCCAAAGATCTACAAAAAGAAATTTATGATGACCTCCAGGCTCTGCACACACATGACGCTCTCACTTGGGATTACGTGGCATGGCGAGAATTAGCCATTGAGTCCCAGCAAGAAGGGCAGCATTCAACTAAACAAGCCAGAGCTGCAGAGGCATGCTGAAGGCAGGAGAGGTGCTGTGCTGAGAATGAAGAGGCAGTGAAGATGCTGCCTACCGAGACCATGTGGAAGTGTTACATCAACTTTTGCTTGGAATGATTTTATAAGAAGACAAGTAGTGAGCTCCTCAGAGGGAAGAGGTTGGAAAGAACCATGATCACATTCAGGAAGACACATGAACTAAGACTTCTCTCTGAGTTCCACTACAAGCAGTGGATTGAGTTGCTGCAACATGACTTCTTTACAGAAGCCCTGGAGGTCGCAGAAACTGGGACTGAATTGTTCAAGGACTCTATGCTGATGTGGCAGAAGAAGCTGCAGCTGCTTATTGAGTCGAAGAGCCCAGATGTAGAGAAGAGCTTTGAAGAAGGATCTGTGCACCCGAAGTTTGTCTGCCTTTGTGGATTTCTTGGGCAGAGTGGTGTGAAAGTGCTGAAAGCCAAGAAGACACTGAAGCTGTCTTTAAGAAAGCTATTTTAGCTGTCACACATCCTACCCAGCTCAGTAACTCTGAAAGAGAAATACCTAGACTGGCTTCATCAAAGCAGTGGCTACAAGAAGGCCAGGGCTGTGTTTAAGAGTTCACAGGAAATTCATCTGTTTTCAGTCGAATTTTTCAGGAAACTGTTCCAGTTTGAAAAGGAACAAATCTCTGGATCGATTATATCAAAGAAGACTTGAACCATCCCCTTGGCAGACCTGAGAACTGTGGACGGATCTACTGGTGATCCATGAAAATGCTGCAGGCAGAGACAATGGACTTGTTCATAGCTAAACACATGATGCACCAGGCTGGCCATCAGTGAAAAGACAAATACATCTAACCATGAAATTGTACTTCAAGTTCTCAGGGCAGATTGTATATGAGTCAATCTGTAAATTGTTAGCATTGGCACACAAGATGGCTGATTGATTTTTTTTTGGGGGGTAATCAAACTCAGGTCCTCATGCTTGCTAGGTAGGTACTATCCCACTAACCTGTATCCTCAGCACTGATTGTTTTTTGAGACATGCTTTACTTTTTGTTTTTTTCTTTTTTTGAGGCAGGGTTTTGCTGTGTAGTTCAGAATGGCCTTGAGCTCACTGTGTAGCCCATGCTGGTCTGGAACTTACAACTAGATCCTCGCCTCTGCTTCTCAAGCGCTGGGTTTATAGGCATGCGCCACCACACCCAGCTAGACATGCTTTACTTTTTTACTAATATGCTAATGTTTAGTTCCAGAAAAGAGAATTTCTTATTAAATGGCTGCTTTTTGAGGCCAGACCTACCATAGTTTTTTTCCAGAAATCAAACAACTGAGTTTTATTTATTATCCCTGTTCAAGCATGCATATGTCAATGTAGACCTAGGAGCTAATTAAAAATGGAGAAGAGGAGCTGGGGAGATGGCTCAGTAGAATAAGAGATTCCTTGGCAAGCACAAGGGTCTGAGTTCAATCCCTGGTTCCACCAAAAAAAAAAAAATGGAGAAGAAAGTAGTTTGTTCTGTCCATTTCAAAGCCTACATGGGATGTATCTGATTATGGAGGAAGAAGGATCATGTGGAGAAGAAAATAAAACTCCTATATTCCAACTACAGTTGAACTGAGTAATTTGATTTTCTTTATTAGAGTCAGATATGTACTCATAGAACATTCATTTGAGAATTATTTGAGCAAGAAAAAATTTTTATCATGTGCAAGATAAAAAAAAAAGATTTTTCCTGATGGCAGTGGGGCTGGTAAAACAGATAAATGTCCTAAAAGAGATGGTCAGAGTAGCAGAGAAGCAGGCGCTAAGTTTTGGGGAAGAATTTAAGACACTGTAAAATGTCTTCTACCTCAAGGACTGGTGAGCAGAGAGAAGAGTTTGCATAGAGAACCCTGGCAGGACATGAGGGCAAGTAGAATACATGGCAGAGAAGTACTTCCACAATGAGGTGTGGAAGGATGGCCTGGAGCAGAGGGGAAAATTCAAATTATTTGAATGTCTTGGGTTTTTTTTTTTTTCTTTTGAGATAGTCTGACTATGTAACCCAGATTATCCTTGTACTCCTCTTGCCTCAGCCTACAAAGTTCTGGGATTATAGAAATGAGCCACTATGTCCGGCTTGAATTATATTTTTTAACATTGTGATATCACGGGGGAAAGTGCCCAGTGAAGTTTAAGTTTCATTTACATCTTGGTTACTTTTCTCTCCTTGCTGGGAAAAAATACCCAACACCCAACATTAAGGAAGGAAAGGTTTATTTAGCTCACACTTTGTGCAAGTTTCAGCCTGTATTCTGCTGGCTTCAAGGCACAGGGCAGCAATTCTCAGTAGAGAGAAACAGCAAAACAGCAAAAGCAAAAATGGAGAGGTAGTTGCGGTGGCAGCAGCAGGGACAAAAAGCAAGCTTCTCTTCCTTCATTATACTGTATGCAGGCTATCTGCTCCAGGGTGGGTGTAATACTCATGAACCCATGGTACCAGCATTGGATTGTGAATTAGTCACAACCTCAAAAGGCTATGGGGGACAGATACAGACCATAACAACTTAATACTATACTATCTTCTCTTGTCATTAATGTTAAAAACATTGAATGAAGTTGGGTATAGTCGTGAATGCCTGTAATCCCACCACTCTGGGAGGCTGAGACAGGGAGAACACGTTCAAGCCCAAACTGGACAACTGAGCTAAAGCCTTTCTCAAAAACTAAAAATGGCTGGGGATGTAGTTCAGTGCAAAGGCCCTAGATTAATCCCTAGTCCTAATCCTCCAATTCATGATATTCCATTAAAAAATAAGCCATGACTTACTTTAAAAAAAACTACATTCCATCCCGCCCACGCCCACCCAGTCCCAGAGAACTGTCTGAGACAGCGGCTGACTCCAGCAGCCTCCTGGATCCTGCCCCAAGCTCTCCCAGTGAGTGGTAATTTGCATGATTCACCAAGCCTCCCAGATCAGTGAGAGTGTGGTGAGTCTGAGGGAGAGCCATTGGCTTCTTCTGAAGCGCGCTACCCAGATCCCTGCCCCCAAACCCTCCAAGCCAGAGACTGGTCTAAAATCTCAGGACCCCTCACCAGTACCTCCCCAGATTGCCTGCACTAAAGCCCATTGAGCGAGTAGGAATTTCCCCGAGTCCCTGGCATCAAAGTCCAGGCTCCCCATGTAGGAGAGAAATTTCCTAGGGAATCACTGCCCCCGCACCCCCCATGGCCCAGTGAGAGCTCCAGGCCCACCACGCCAGAGAAACATTTCCCGGCGAACGCCGGTCCAACCCCAGAGCAGTAGACTCAGTGCAAGTCGACCTGGAGTGAGAACTCCAAGCCTGCCATGCCAGAGGGACATTTCTCAGCAATCCCCAGTCCAACGCCAGGGCCAGAAACCCAGTGCAGCCTGTCCTCTCAGTGAGGGCTCCAGGCTCACTGCACTGGAGGGACCTTTCCCAGCTTTCTCAGGTTCCAGCCTGTAGACCCGGACCCAGCTCAGGCTGGCCAACCCAGTATAGCCTACTTGGTGAATAAGATCATCCACTATTCTTTTGTGAGCGAGAAGACCCACCAAAGCCCAGGCCAGCCCACGTGGGGAGTGACCTGCCTGACACAGGACGGCTGACCCTGGAAACTTTCCGGATCCTCGCCCCAAAGCCAGCTATGGCGGGGATATTCACTACTTGCTCTGCATCCCACTTTGGTTCATGCTCGCCTGAACAGGGAACCAACAGAGGGGAACCACAGGAGCTGTAACAAAAAAAGAACTGAAGACAATAGCTAGATCCAGGATAGGCATACCTGGATAATCTCAGAATTAATAGACTGGCACCCGAATCACATAACAAGCAAAGGTTATAGTTGCACCAATGCGCTACACCAAAGGTCAAAAGTCAGTGCTATACAAAATGACAAAGAGAAGGGGAAAAAGGCAATCCCAGACTTTGAGTCAACCACTAAGGGCAGAGAACACTAGCTCAGCAGCAATGAATGAATAAACAGGTACAGCAGCAAAGAAACAACAGCAGAAAGCTATAGAGGGAATAAAACAAGAAGTGATTCCCCAAATTAAAAGAGAAATATCTGAATACATAGCATCTGAAATAAGGAATCAATTCCAGAAACATTCAATGGAAAAACAATGCTCACCCAGAATAAGTGCAGAGAGCACTATTCCAGGTGAAATGTATGAATTAAAAGCATCTGAAGCAAAGACACAACAGCAGAAAGAACATGAGGAACTCAAAGCAGAAAAAACTTTTGAAATCAAAAAAGAATTCTCTGGAAAAAAAGAATTCTTGGTGGGAATGTAGACTGGTAAATCATAGCATCTGAAATAAAGAAACACAACCAGAAATATACAGAGGATACCCAACGTGGAAAAAACACTGCAGAAAAAGAATCAATAACTACCTCTAAAGATGACATGGATAAAAAAAATTGAGGAGAAATATGATGGGATGCGTGAATTAGTAATACAGAAAAGAAATAGAACACATGAAACACAGTCAAAGAGATATAGAAGAACGAAAAGTAGCAATCACAAGCCTACAAAATCCTTTGAGTGAAAGCAAAGACAGAGGATCAGATCTTCAAGATGCCACAGCAGCTAGTGAAAAGGTGAGAAAGGATCTCTTAAAAACAATGAGAATGCAGGAAAAAATAATCCATCACCTGTAAGACGACACCAGGATGAACAATGTGAGAATAATTGTTATCAACGAGAATGAAGGAGTCAATACAAATGACATAAAAAGAATTTGGGGAAAAATAATCGCAGAAAACTTCCCAATCCAACATGCAGGTCACCGAAGTATAGGGAACACAAAATAACTTCAACCCAAGTAGAAACACACCGAGACATATAATAGTCAAGATCCTACAAATCCAACACAAAAATAATATACTGAAAGCTGCTAGAGAGAAGAAACAGCTCACATTCAAAGGAAAATCCATCAGAATTACAGCCGACTTCTATAACAAACAATGAAAGCAAGGAGAGCATGGAGGAGAGTTCTTCAAGTCCAACACAAAAACAAATTCCAGCCCAGACTATTATACCCTGCAAAACTCTCTTTCAAGTTTGATGGAGAAGTGAAATATTTCCACGACAAAGAACAACTAAAGAATTTCATGATGACAGAGCCATCCCTTCACAGGCTGCTTAAAGATGTTCTAGAGAGAGACCACAAGGACCAGAACTCCATGAATGAGAATGGAAGGAGCCCACTAAACAGGACATACAATTAAACACAGGTTGCAAAGGAGTAAACAACAACAGGTAAATATCATGACAAACATAAGTCACCACATTTCAATTATAACCATCAATTCTCCAATTCTGGAATCAATTCTCCAATTAAGAGAAATAGACTGGCAGAGCAGATTAGGAAACAAAATCCAACAATATGCTGTATACAAGAAACACACTTAACTCAAAAGGACATTCATAGGCTCAAAGTCAAAGGATGGAAAACAATACTACATGCCCCAGGACCTCACAAAAAAGCAGGAGTACCAATTCTGTTCCCAGACAGTCTCAACTTCAAAGCAAGAATGATCAAACGACCCAAAGAAGGCCACTATATACTGGTCAGGGGAAACATTCAAGAGTGAGAAGTAACAATCATAAATATTTATGCACCAAACACAGGAGTACAAAACTATGTAACACAAATCTTAAGGGACATGAAAAACTTAAAGTCCAAGAACAAAATCTTAATGGGAGACATTAACACTCCCTTATATCAAAAAGATAGGTCAACCAGACAAAAAATTACCAAGGAAGTTGCAGAACTGAACCAGAGCATGGAACAAATGGACCTGGAGGACATATACAGAGTGTTCCACCCAAACACAGCTGAATACATATTTTTTTCAGCTACCCATGGCTCATTTTCCAAAATAGACCACATACTAGTCCAGAGGTCATGCCTAAGTATATACAAGAAAACAGAAATTATCGCATGCATGCTATCTGACCACAATGCAATGAAATTGGAAATAAATGACAAAAGAAACCAGGAAAGCCCACTAAATTCATGGAAACTAAACAATACCCTATTAAGCAATCAATGGGTCGCAGAAGAAATTCAACAAGAAATTCAACAATATCTACAATTCTATGAAAATTCAAGTACAACTTACTGGAATTTAAGGCATGCAAAGAAAGCAGTTCTTACAGGGAAAATGATAGCTATGAACTCACACATTAGGAAAACAAAAATGGAACAAATTAGCACTCTAATGTTCCACCTCTGACAACTAGAAAAAGAAGAGCAAACAAAACCCAGAGTGCAAAGACAGGAAGAAAGCATAAAGATTAGAGCAGAAATTAAATCAATTGAGATGAAGAAAACAGTTCAAAGAATCCACAAATCAAAAAGTTGGTCCTTTGAAAAACTAAATAAAGTTGATAAGCCTCTTGCCAACCCCATCAAAAAGAGGCAAAAGAAAATTCAATTCCAAGTGATAAGGAATGAAAAGGGTGAAATCACCACAGACCTAGTAGAAATTCAGAAGATTATCAATAGTTACTTCGAGAATCTTAACGCTCACAGAATAGAAGACACCAAAGAAATGGACATATTCCTCGAAAGG
Organism: Ctenomys sociabilis; assembly: GCA_004027165.1. Classification (NCBI taxonomy): domain Eukaryota; kingdom Metazoa; phylum Chordata; class Mammalia; order Rodentia; family Ctenomyidae; genus Ctenomys; species Ctenomys sociabilis. The sequence continues at coordinate 10,564 of PVKA01028688.1, forward strand.
TAAAAATTACCAAAACTGAATCAAGAAGATATAACAACTCTCAATAAGCCAATAACAGCCAACGAAATACGAAACGTAATAAAAAGACTACCGCAAAGAAAAGTCCAGGTCCTGATAGATTCACAGCTGAATTCTACAAGAAATTTATAGAAGATATAATCCCCACACTCCACAAACTCTTCCATGAAGGTGAAAAGAAAACAGTCCTCCCAAAATCATTTCTGGAGGTAAGTATAATACTGATTCCAAAACCAGGGAAAGACACAACCAAAAAGGAGAACTACAGGCCAGTCTCCCTCATGAACATAGATGCAAAAATACTCAGCAAAATCCTGGCAAATAAAATACAGCAAATCATCAAGAGGATCATACACCAGGACCAGGTAGGATTCGTCCCAGGGATGCAAGGATGGTTCAATATTCGAAAATCTATAAATGTAATACACTATATTAATAGACTGAAATCTACAAACAACATGATCATCTCAATTGATGCAGAGTAAGCCTTTGACAAAGTCCAACACTCATTCATGTTCAAGATCTTACAGAAAATTGGAATACATGGACTGTATCTTAACTTGAGAAAAGCCATCTATGACAACCCAAAAGCTCATATAATCCTAAATGGGGAAAAACTGAAATCTTTTACTCTTAAATCAGGTACAAGATAAAGATGACCTCTATCACCCCTCCTATTCAATATAGTCTTGGAATCCTTAGCAACAACCATTAGAAAAGAGGGAGAAAAAAAGGGAATAGGAATAGGTAAACAAGAAGTCAAATTATCACTATTTGCAGGTGACATGATACTTTACTTGGAAGACCCATAAAATTCCACCAAGAAACTACTAGAACTGATAGGGAAATTCAGTAGCATAGCAGGATACAAAATCAATCCTCAAAAGTCAATAGCATTCCTCTACACAGATAACAAGCACACTGAAAGAGAAACAATAGAAACAATACCTTTTACAATAGCACCATGGAAAATGAAATACCTTGGGATTCATTTACCAAGGAAGTCAAAGATCTTTTCACGGAAAATTACAACACCCTAAGAAAAGAGATTATAGAGGATTTCAGAAAATGGAAAGATATTCCATGCTCCTGGATAGGAACAACCAACATCATGAAGATGGCCATACTCCCAAAATTGTTGTACACATTTAATGCAATCCCTTTCAAACTGCCAACATAGCTCCTAGACATAGAGAAATCAATCCTAAAATTTATTTGGAACCACAAACGACCTAGAATATCAAAGGCAATCTTGGCCCATCAAGACAAGCCAGGATTCATCACAATTCCTGACTTGAAATTTTACTCCAAAGCCACTGTGATAAAATCAACATGGTATTGGCAACAAAATAGACCTGAGGATCAGTGGAATAGATTAGAAGATGCAGAGGCATCTACGAAAACACTCAGCCATCTGATCTTCGACAAAGGGGCTAAACAAGCTCACTGGAAGAAAGATAGCCTCTTTCACAAATGGTGCTGGAAAACATGGCTTTCTCCATGCCAAAAACTAAAACTTGACCCAGCTCTATCACCGTGCACTATGTTAAAGTCAAAATGGATTAAAGATCTAAACATTAAAACAGAAACATTCAATCTCCTGAAACAGAAAGTAGGAGGAACGCTTGAAGACTTAGGGGTAGGTAAAGAGTTCATGAACAAACATATATTTGCACGAGAAGCATTTGAAAGAATCAACAACTGGGATCAACTCTTCTTAAGGAGCTTCTGCATGTCAAAAGAAATTGTCAACAGAGTGAAAAGACAACCCACAAACTTTGAAAAATTCCTAACTAATAAGCAATCAGACAGAGGTCTACTGTCTAGAATATATGAAGACCTAAGATATAACAGGGCCCTCAAATTTAAAGACCCAGTTCAGAAATGGGCATCTGAGATGAATACACACTTCTCAGAGGACGAAATTAAAGAAGCAAATAAATATATGAAAAAAAGCTCCACATCGCTAGCCATTCGTGAAATGCAAATAAAAACAACACTGAGATACCATCTCTCTGCAGAAAGAATTTCTATCATAAGGAAATCAACCAACAACAAATGATGGAGAGGTTATGGGGAAAATGGAACACTTCTGCACTGCTGGTGGGAATGCAGACTGGTACAACCATTGTGGAGGTGAGTGTGGAGACTCCTCAAAAGTGTAGGACCCATTCAAGCCTGCTATCCCCCTACTAGGAATTTTCCCAAAGGAACTGAAAACATTGTATCATAGCGATATATGTGTACCTATGTTTATATCAGCACAATGTGTGATAGCAAAATCTTGGAAACAACCAAGATGTCCATCACATGTGGAATGGTTAAAAAAGACGTGGCATTTCTATATAATAGAGTATTACTCAGCTATTAAGAATGATAAGTTTGAAGCATTTATACTGAAGTGGATGCCACTTGAACATATATTCATAAGTGAAATAAACCAGACACACATGTGCAAATATCATATACTCTCCCTGGTATAAGAAGCGAAAAGCAGCCGTGCATGGTGTCACAGGCCTGTAATCCCAGCACTAGGGAGGCTGAGGAAGGAGGATTGTTGTGAGTTTGAGACCAGCCTGAGCTACAAAGTGAGCTTAAGGCCAGCCTGAACTGCACAGTGAGACCCTGTCTCAAAAAGACAAAAAAAAAAAAAAAAAAAAAAAAAAAAAAAAAAAAAAAAAAAAAAAAAAAAAAAAAAAAAAAAAAAAAAAAAAGAAGCGAAAAGCAGAAATACAAATGGAAACGTACAACACCAACTAAAATCAATTGAGTCTGATAAGGCAAAGTGAATGGCATATGCTGCAGGTTACTAATCAGCTTTCTTCTGGATGGTTAACAACCTAAGTTCACAGATCAAAGTTGGAGAAATAGAAGAGCCACAAGGTCAGCCAGCATTTTGGCCCTAGCCTCTCAAGGTCAGCGAAGACTCAGGACATAGGAGAACCTGTACTGCAACATCATAAAACTCAGGTGAGCTCCAAATTTTCTGAACAAGGAGATTATGGAGCCACAGAAGAAAGAGATTGAAATTCTATAGTGTGCCTGGGGAGAGTCACATGAAGAGAAAACTTTCTCTCAAGCTCTCACAGAGAGCAAACTGGTCAAGCATTCGCTATGACTCATCCACATGGATGACACAGACAAAGATCTACAGAATAATGTACAGGACTACAAGATAAACCCTGAGAGGACTTCACTGACCACATAAGAAATATAAAGTTCATGTGTTGGTATATAAGTTTTGATCTATCCAGGTCTTAACCGTCCAGCAGAAAAGTATAAAAATGAAGTATCGATCGCGGGGCCATAACATTAAGCTGAGCTGTAAATGGGTATGGTCGACAACTTCTTTGAATATCTCACTATTGTTGTAGAATGCTGGACTGCGTTGGATTGTGCTGTCGAGTTCAAGCACCTAAGTTAGTTGAATGACAATGGAGTGCCCACCTTTGACAGGTGTAGACAAAAGAAGTGGTGTGGAAAGAAAAAATCATGATGTGTGTGTATAGACAGTACAGTTAGGATAGATAACGCTGTGCTTCTACAAAATCCTATGAGAGGCAAGATCTGCACTAATGGTGGTTGGGCAGGATATTATGTCGGCTTCTAGTTCTATGGACAACTGCCAGGAAAATATCAACGTGGAAAGTATTAATTATTGAATCTTTGATGTAATTCAGGTATAAAAATAAGATACACAAACAGGTACGCTCTATTTACTGATAAGAGACATACAGTACAATAATGTCTGTAAGTATAATATCATGTATGCACCTTATAGGATACCAAAACATTATGAAAACAGTTTGCAATGTATTAATTTATGAAATCTATCTTGTGAAGGTATCTTAAAACTGTCTCATCGATATTTGTACTTCATTGACACAAATGTAAAAAAGAAAAGATAATAAAATAAAAGAAATACAGGTATAGAAATCCTTAACAAGGTGCTAGTAAACTGAATTTTCTAACATTAAAAATATACATAATGACTAAGTTGGATTCATCTCAGAAATGTAAGATTGGTTTAATACAAAAATCTCAGAAATGCAGAGATGCAGGCTTGTTTTATATAAAAAATGATTTACACAGGGCATCACATTAATATTATAATTTTGAGACAGAGTCTCACTTTGTTGCTAAATTGCCTAGGTTAGGCTCAAACCTTCAATCCTTCTGCCTCAAAATCTAAGAGTGCTGGAATTACAGGAATGTGCCATTATACCTAGAATGATTTTTTTCTTTGACTCAGTGGTTGAGAATATTGTTTACTTCCTGCATATTTGTGAACTTCTTACATTTTCTTCTGTTATTAAATTCCTATTTCGTTCTGTTGTTATTATAGAGCATGTTTCATATAATGGCATCTGTTTTAAATTTATTGAGACTTTTTTCATGATCTAACATATGGTTTATCCTGGAGAATGTTTTATGTGGACTCGATGAGAATGTGTATTCCCTTGTTGAGAGGAGTGCTTTATAGATGTCTCTCTGATCTAGTTGGTTCATATTCTTAGTCAAATTTTCTATTTCCTCCATAACTCTCTGTATTGCTTTTCCATTCATTATTGAAAGTGGAACATGTACGTCTCCGACTATTATTCTCAATTCTGAGTACTTTTGCTTTGTGGTTTTTTGGGGGGCTCTATTATTAGGCCCATATATTTTTTAAATTGTTAGAGTTTGTTCATGGCTTGACCCTTTTAGCAATATAATGTACTATATCCTTTGTTGTCTCTAGTAACTTTAATCTTGAAGTGTATTTTTGTCTAATATTAATATAGCTTTCTAGCTCTCAGAAAATACAGTTAGAATATACCCTTTTTTCTTGGTTTCTTTGAATCAGCGTCTTGCCCTGCATTTCAGGATGACCTTGAACTCACTATGTAGCTGAGGCTGACCTTGAACTCATAGTGATCATCTTGCCTCAGCCTCCCAAGCGCTGTGATTACAGATGTGCAACACCATGCCTGGCTTGCCTCCAGCTCTTGTTCAGATACTGTTTCCATGATATATTTTAACATTCTTTTAGTTTCAATTATTTTTTTAATCTAAAATGTGTCCATTGCTGAATCATTTATCCTTTTTTTTTATGTATTTAGTAACTGAGTCTATAGGGTCTCATTACAGATTCAACTCATAATGATCCTCCTAATTTCAGCCTCCCAAGTGCTGGGATTATTGGCACGCACCACCATTCCCATTCTCAGTTGCCATCTCATTGTGCCCCAGAGGGCAGTTCCAGCCCAGCATGCTGGGCATTGAACCCTTCCCTGCATCTACCTAAGCAAGCACTTTAATCCACTGAGCTATCTGGCCAGCTAACTCATATTTTTATGTAAGTAATTCTGCCAACTTTCACCCTTTATCTTCAGGGTTTAAGCTATTTATATTTAATGTAACTTATATAGTCTGATTTATGACATTCTATTACTTATACTCCATGATTTACATCCTCTTTGGTCCTCTATTCGTCCATAACTAACTTCTTTTGAATTGAACAAATGTTTTCTACTCTCTCATTTTAATTTTCTTGGCATTTCTTACAGTACAGTTCAGTATTTCTTACTGGTAATTACTATTAAAAACTTAATTCATAAAAATAATTTTGACTGTCCTAAATTGTCTACTACGTTATGAATTTTACAAACATCACTTATATTATTAGCAGTAATGGTGGAGCTGGAGAATATTGTGCTTCCTCCAAGCTGCATGATGAGAGCCAGTAATACTGTCGTGGAACTTGTGACCCTTTCCAAAGCCACACTCTTGCAGCCTGAAGATGTCAGCCCACGCATCTCCCCGTGCTTATGGACTGGTTTGGTGATCCACTGGGTGTCAGGTTTTCTTCCAATGAATTTATGGAATGGATCAATAAAGAGAACCCCAAAGAATTTGCATGTGGAATCTTCACCAACACAGTAAGAATGTAGAACTCTCAGGGCCCCACAGTGGTGTTCAGCTTGCTCCTCAGCAACAGACTGAAGGCTTCATGCAAACCTCAGCTAGTTAGTACCATGATGGACAGGCTTGCCATAAGTTGCTCCCTTAGAAACTGGAGGTCTGCAGCCACCACAGCGCACATAAATCCTGCATATGGCATACCCTAGCTTGGCCTTGTATCCCAGCCTGCGAGCTTTGTCTGGCTGGGTGATGCAAGGAGCCCTGTGGAGCACTGAGAGGGGTACTGACTGCAGTGGATCTACAGCAGAAAGCGCATAACATCAGACTACTTCCTCCACAGCACCTGGATGTACTTCTACGCACCCATCTTGCTGGGTGCCAACCAAACCAAAAAGAAGAAGCCTTTCTCCCACAATACCTTTTGGGCTTCTGCTCCACTTTTGCAAGCCGTTTCCCAATATAAAAATTAATTTTAATTAATACCAAATTAATTTTAACAGTTTTTAGAAGTTTTGTTCCTATATAGTCACTTTCATTACTTTTTCATATTTTACAGCTGATATTATCAAATACGCCACATATTTACACATGAACAATATGTATAAGCTGATACTTGATGATACCCCACAGATCTCTGAGGTCCTCTTCCTTTTTCGTCACTCTTTTATTTCTGTTCCCCAGACCAAATAACCTCAACTGACCTACTTTAAAGCTATTTGCTGCTTTATTCTACCAGGAAAAATCTTTAGCTGTACCCCACTTAGAAAATCTTTTATTCAGTTAAGGTAATATCCAACTCTACAATTTAGAATGCTTTCTCATTTATATTCTCTTTTTGTTGAAGTTATTTTGTCCTCTCACTTTCTTTCAGTTTCTTACATATTGTTTTCTTCACTTTGTGACTCAGTAGCCCTTTTATTTTTTATGTTAAACTTCATTTATTATTATTATTATTATTATCATTATCATTATTATTATTGAAGAACAAATAGCAATGAGACAGTTTCAAGACAAATTAACAGGACAGATTTGAAAAATTAATACATTACAAAATGTTTACATAATGTTTTGGTGTCGTACAAGGTGCATACAAGATATTATACCTGCAGGGATTATTATAGCAGATGTCTCTAATCAGTGAATGAAGAGAGTGTAGCTATATACGTATCTTTTTTTTACACCTGAATTATATCACAGATTCAATAATTAATACTTTCTAACTTGTTATCTCCCTAATGTTTGTCCATAGTACTAGAAGCTGACACAATATCTTGTCCAACCACTATTAGTACAAATCTTGTTTCTCTTAGAATTATGCAGAAGCATGGTGTATTTATCCTAACTGTACTGTTTATACACACACATCATGATTCTTCCTTTGTATTCCCCCTTTTCTTGTCTAGACCTGTCAAAGATGGGCACTCCATTGCCATTAAACTAATTTAGGCACCAGAACTCAGCGACACAATCGAACACAGTGCAGCATTCCACAATAACAGTCAGCTCTCTGAAGAAGTTGTTGACTATAGCCATTTACAGCTCAACTTGTTATTATGGCCCCATATTATATACCCCATTTTTATACTTTTCTGCTGGATGGTTAAGACCGAGACAAAGCAAGACCTATATACCAAAAGACGTAGCTTTTATTTTTGATGAGGTCAGTGAAGTCTCCTCAGGGTTTATCTTGCAATCCGGTACCTTACACTGTAGATCCTTTGTCTATGTCATCCATGAGGATGAGTCATGGCCATTGCTTGACCAGTTTGCTCTCTATGAGAGCCTAAGAGAAAGTTTTCTCTCCATGTGACTCTCCCCAGGCACACTATACAACATCAATCTCTTTCCTCTGTGGCTCCATAATCTCCTTGTTCCGAAAATTTGGGGCACAACTGAGTTTCATAGTGTTTCAGTACAGGTTCTCCTATGCCTTGAGTATTCACTGACCAGAAAGGCTAGGGCCAAAATGATGGCTGGCCTTGCAGCTCTTATATTTCTCCAATTTTGATCTGTGAACTTTAGGATGTTAAACATGCAAAAGAAAAGCTGATTGCTACCCTGCAGCATATGCCATTCAGTTCACCCTAACTATCTGACTCAATTCTTTTTAGTTGTTGTTGTATATTACTCTTTGTATTTCTTCTTCTGACTTCTTATACTAGGAAGACTATATGATATTTGCACATGTGTGTCCCGTTTAATTCACTTACGAGTATATGGTCAAGTGGCATCCACTTCAATATAAATGCTTCAAGTTTATCATTCTTTATAGCTGAGTAATACTCCATTATATAGAAATACCACATCTTTTTCAACCATTCCTCATGTGATGGACATCTCGATTGTTTCCAAGATTTTACTATCACAAATTATTCTGCTATCAATATAGGTACACATATATCACTATGATATAATGTTTTCAGTTCCTTTGCTGAAATTCCCAGTAGTGGAATAGCTGGATTGAATGGGATTTCCAGTCCTACTCTTTTGAGGAGTCTTCACACTAACCTCCACAATGGTTGTACCACCAGCAGTGGAGAAGTGTTCCCTTTTCCCCACATCCTCTCCAACATTTGTTGCTGGCTGATTTACTTATGATAAAAATTCTCTGGAGTGAGATGGTATCTCAGTGTTGTTTTTATTTCCACTTCACGAATGGCTAGTGATGTGGAGCACTGTTTCCTATATTTATTCCGTTCTTTAATTTTAACCTCTGAGAAGCGTGCATTCATCTCAGATGTCCACATCTGAATTGGGTCTTTAAATTTGAGGGCCCACTTATATCTTAATTCTTTATATATTCTAGACAGCAGATCTTTGTATGATTGCTTATTAGTTAGAAATCTTTCAAAATCTGTGGATTGCCTTTTCACTTTGTTGACAATTTCTTTTGATGTGCAGAAACTTAAGAAGAGTTGATGCCAGTTGTTGATTCTTTCAAGTGTTTCCCGTGAAAATACATGTTTGTTCACAAACTCTTTACCTGACCCTATGTCTTCAAGAGTTCCTCCTACTTTCTCTTCCAGGAGATTGAGTACTTCTGTTTTAATATTTAGATCTTTAGTCCATTATGACTTTAGCTTAGTGCATGTTGATAGAGCTGGATCAAGTTTTAGTTTTCGGCATGTACAAAGCCATGTTTTCCAGCACTATTAGTTAAAGAGGCTATCTTTCTTCCAGTAACATTGTTTGGCCCCTTTGTCAAAGATCAGATGGCTGAGTGTGTTTTCTGGATGCCTCTGCATCTTCTAATCTATTCCACTGATCCTCAGGTCTATTTTGTTGCCAATACCATGTTGATTTTATCACAGTGGCTTTGAAGTATAATTCCAAGTCAGGAATTGTGATGCCTCCTGCCTTGCCCTTATTTGCCAAGATTGCCTTTGCTATTCTAGATCGTTTGTGGTTCCAAATAAATTTTAGGAATGATTTATCTAGGTCTGAGAGGTATGTTGGTGGCAGTTTGATAGGGATTGCATTAAATGTGTACAGCAATTTTGGGAGTATGGCCATCTTCACGATGTTGGTTTTTCCTATCCAGGAGCATGGAATATCTTTCCATTTTCTGAAATCCTCTATAATCTCTTAGAGTGTTGTAATTTTCCACAAAAAGATCTTTGGCTTCCTGGGTTAAGGGAATTCCAACGTATTTCATTTTCTGCAGTGCTATTGTAAAAGATATTGTTTCTATTGTTTCCCTTTCAGTGTGCTTGTTATCTGTGTAGAAGAATGCTATTGACTTTTCAGTACTGACTTTGTATCCTGCTATGCTACGAAATTTCCCTATCAGTTCTAGTGGTTTCTTAGTGGAACTTTTGGGGTCTTCCAAGTAAAGTATCATGTCTTCTGCAAATAGTAATAATTTAACTTCTTGTTTACCTATTCTTATTCCCTTTATTTCTCCCTCTTTTCTAAAGGCTGTTGCTAAGTATTCCAAGCTTATAATGAATAGGAGGGGTGATAGAGGACATCCTTGTCTTGTACCAGATTGAAGAATAAAAGATTTCAGTTTTTCCCCATTTAGGATTATGTGAGCTTTTGGGTTGTCATAGATGGCTTTTATCAAGTTAATGTAGAGTCCATCTATTCCAATTTTCTGTAGGACTTTGCACATGAATGAGTGCTGGACTTTTAAAGGCTTTCTCTGCATCAATTCAGATAATCATGTGGTTTTTAGATTTCAGTCTATTAATATAGTGTATTACATTTATAGATTTTCAAATATTGAACCATCCTTGCATCCCTGGGATGAATCCTACCTGGTCATGGAATATGATCTTCTTGATAACTTGCTGTATTCTATTTGCTAGGATTTTATTGAGTGTTTTTGAATCTATTTCAATGAGGGAGATTGGCCTGTAGTTCTCCTTTTTGGTTGTGTATTTCCCTGGTTTTGGAATCAGTATTATACTTGCCTGCAGAAATGATTTTTGGAGGACTGCTTTCTTTTCAATTTCATAGAAGAGTTGTGGAGTGTAGTGATTATATCATGTATAAATTTCTTGTAGAATTCAGCTGTGAATTCATCAGGACCTGGACTTTTCTTTGTCAGTAGGCTTTTTATTAATTTCATAATTCATTGGTGATATTGCATTATTGAGAGTTTTTAAATCTTCTTGGTTCAGTTTGTAATTTGTACCTTTCAAGGAATCTGTCCATATCTTCTGTGTCTTTGTGAGCATAAAGATTCTTGAAGTAACTATTGACAATCTTCTGAATTTCCGTTGTGTCTATGGTGATTTCACCCTTTTCATTCCTTATTTGCATCTACTTGAATTTTTTCTTTCCTCTTTTTGATGAGGGTGGCTGGAAGCTTATCATCTTTATTTAGCATTTCAAAGAACCAACTTTTTGATTTGTGGATTCTTTGAACTGTTTTCCTCATCAATTGAATTAATTTCTGCTCTAGTCTTTGTGATTCTTCCCATCTTTGCGCTCTGGGTTTCGTTTGCTCTTCTTTTTCTAGATGTCGGAGGTGTAACATTAGGGTGGTAATTTGTTCCCATTCTGTTTTCCTTATGTGTGAGTTCATACCTGGTGTTTTTCCTCTAAAACTTCTTTCATCGCATCCCATAAAGTCCAGTAATTTGTGGTTGAATTTTCATTGAATTGGAGAAATTGTTGAATTTCTTGTTTAATTTCTTCTGTGACCCACTGATTGCTGATGAGGATGTTGTTTAGTTTCCATGAATTTAGCGGGTCTTTCCGGTTTCTTTTGTCATTCAATTCCAGTTTCATTGCACTGTGGTCAAATAATATGCATGGGATAATTTCTGTTTTCTTGCATATACTTAGGCATGATGTCTGCACTACCATGTGGTCTATTTAGGAAAAGGACCCGTGTGCAGCTGAAAAAATGTGTATTCAGCTTGGTTGTGTGAAAAACTCTGTATATGTCCATCAGGTCCATTTGTTCCAAGCTCTGGTTCATTTCTGCTATTTCCTTGCTAATTTTTCATCTGGTTGACCTACCTTTTGAGATAAGGGGGTGCTAAGGTTTCCTGTGAAGACTGTGTTCTTAGATATTAGGTTTTTCACATCCATTAAGATTTGTCTTACATGGGTGCTCCTGTGTTTGGTGCATAGATATTTATGAGTGTTCTTTCTTCTTGAAATTTTCCCCTGACCAATATATGGTCGCCTTCTTTGTGTTGTTTGATCCCTCTTGATTTGAAGTTGAGACTGTCTGAGAACAGAATTGCTACTCCTGCTTTTTTCGCAGGTGTTGGGGCATGTAGTACTGTTTTCTATCCTTTGACTTTGAGCCTATGAATATCCTTTTGAGTGAAGTGTGTTTCTTGTATATAGCATATTGTTCAATTTTGTTTCCTAATCCACTGTGCCAGTCTATTTCTCTTAATTGGAGAATTGAGTCCATTTACATTGATGGCTATCATTCAAGTGTGTTGACTTGTGTTTGTCATGATATTTACCTGGTGTTCTTTACTCCTTTTATCCTATGTTTAATTGTCTGTCCTGTTTAGTGGGTTCCTTCCATTCTCTTGCATGGAGTTCTGGTCGTTGTGGTCTCTCTCTAGAACCTCTTTCAGCAGCCTGTGAAGGGATGGCTTTGTCATCATGAAATTCTTTAGTTGTTCTTTGTCGTGGAAGTATTTCACTTCTCCATCAAACTTGAAAGAGAGTTTTGCAGGGCATAATAGTCTGGGCTGGAATTTGTTTTCAAACAGGACTTGAAGAACTCTGCTCCATATTCTCTTTGCCTTCATGGTTTGTGTAGAGATGTCAGCCGTAATTCTGATGGGCTTTCCTTTGAATGTGAGCTCCTTGTCTCTAGCAGCTTTCAGTATATTATTTTTGTGTTCGATTTCTAGAATCTTCAGTATTATATGTCTTGGTGTGTTTTTACTAGGGTTGAAATTATTTGGTGTTCTGTATGCTTCGGTTACCTGAATGTTGGATTGTTTCCTCATATTTGGGAAGTTTTCTTCAATTACTTCTCCCGAAATTATTATGTCATTTGTATTGACTCCTTCATTCTCATTGATACCAAATATTCTCACATTGTTCATCCTGGAGTCATCTTGCAGGTGATGGATTATTTTTTCCTGCATTCTCACTGTTTTTAAGAGATCCTTTCTCATCTTTTCACTAGCTGCACTGGCATCTTCAAGATCTGAAACTCTTATCTTCGCTTTCACTCAAATGGTTTTATAGACTCGTGATTAATATTTTTATTTCTTCTACATCTCTTTGACTGTGTTTCATGCTTTCTATTTCTTTTCTGTATTACTCATTGAAGGAATCCATCTTATTTCTGATCTCATCTATTTTTTTTTTATCCATGTCTTGTTTAGAGGTAGTTATTAATTCTTTTTCTTCAAAGTTGGGTTTCCCCTGTATATTTCCAGACTTGTTTCTGTATTTTAGATGCTATGATTTCAAAGAATTCTTTTTTTTCAAAGAATTCTTTTTTGATTTTAGAAATTATTTCTGCTTTGAGTTCCTTATGACCTTTCTGTTCTTTCTTTGCTTCAGACACTGTTAATTCATACATTTCAGCTGGAATAGTCTTCTCTGCACTTGTTCTGGGTGAGCATTTGCTTTCCCCCAGATGTTTCTGCATTTGAGTTTTTAATTAAAATGCTATGTATTCAGATATTTCTTTGTTTATTTCAGGAATTAATTCTCATCTGAGTTCCTCTGTACCTTTCTGCTGTTGTTCCTTTGCTTCCGCATCTGTTAATTCATTTCAGCTGAGCTAGTGTCCTCTGCACTTACTGGTGGATTCGAAGCCTGAGATTGCATTTTTCTTCTTGTCTTTGTTATTTTCTATAGCACTAACCTCTGCCTTTGGTGTAGAGCTTTGGTGCACCTATAACCTTAGCATGTAATGAGATTCGGGTGCCAGTCTATTAAGTTTGAGATTATTCAGGTATGCCTATCCTGGATCTAGCTATTGTGTTCAGTTCCGTTTGGCTGCACCTCCTGTGGTTCCCCTCTGTTGGTTGCCTGGTCAGGACAGCATGAACCGAACCGGGATGCAGAGTGAGTAGTGAAAATTCCCACTATTTTGACTGGCTTTGGGGTGAGGATCCGGAAAGTTGCCAGAGTCATCCCTCGTGTCTCAGGCAGGTGGCTATCTAGGTAGGCAGGCCTGGGCTTTGGTGGGTCTGCTGGGCTCCCAAAAGGATAGTGGATGTCCTTATTCACCGGGTAGGCTGTGCTGGGTCAGCCATTTTGTGCTGGGTCTGGGGCCATGCGCCGAACCAAAGAACGCTGGGAAAGGTCCCTTTGGCGGGGCAGGCCTGCAGCCCTCACTCACAGTCCGAGCTCCGTTGGTTCTGGGGCTACGGTGTGGGACTGGGAATCACTGGGAAATGTCCCTCTGGTGTGGTGGGCCTGGAGCTCTCACTCACAGGCCAAGCTGCCTCAGTACCCCTTTTAATGTTTATTGAGTCCAACAGCTAAACTTGAAGGGGGAGTTTTTATTGATTTATTTTTACCAGTGTGTGAGGGGCCAGCCCTAGTGTGAGGAGGGCCTGCCCAAGAGTGACTCAGCACAAAAAGGTTATATAAAGGGGTTAAGGAAGGATTTGGTGGTCCACTTCCTCAGAGAAACTTCAGTCTTTGCAACCAGCTTGGACTTCATCTCCTGGATTCCAGTACAGACTCTTTAGCCTCTGGCTTGATTCCTTCAACTTTCCATGACAGATTTTTTTGGCCTTCTTTCACAGACCCATCAGCCAACTGATAGAGACTTGCACAGAACACTGTAGTGAGAGCTTCAGACCTTAGGACAGAATCCTTCAGTCTCAAATATACAAAGCCCTCTGCCTACTTCCTCATCTGACCCTATGGATCACTGTTGTAAGTCAATCTTGTAATTATACATTTGTACGTCTTGTGTTATATCTGTTCCTTGTATTATATTTGTTCCTCTAATAAAACCCTAATACACTAGGTTATTAAATCTAGAAGTTTTTGCTGGAGTTTTTGAGGTCTCTTATGTAGAGTACCATGTCATCTTCAAATAATTATAATTTAAGTTCTTCCTTTCCTATCCTGATACCTTTCATTTCTCTCCCTTATCTAATTACTCTAATGTAACCAGAATTATGTTGAATAGGCGTAGTGATAGTAGATATCCTTGACCTCTACATGACTTTAGAGTGAAAGCTTTCAGTTTTTGTCCATTTAGTTAGCTGAATGTATGTCATAGGTGGCTTTTATCAGATTGAAATAAAGACCATCTAATCCAATTTCTGTAGAGATTTTGCTGTGAATAGCTGTTGGACTTTGTCAAAAGTTTTTCTGCATCTATTGAGATGATCATGTAATTTTGTCTTTCTCTCTGTTGATGTGGTATATGACAATTATTGATTTCAATATGTTGAACCATCCCTGCATTCCTACAGTGAATCCCACTTGGTCATGATGAATAGTCTTGATGACTGCTGCATTCTGTTTGCCAGTATCTTGTACCTATATTCATTAGGGATATTGGCATGTAGTTCTCTATTTTGTTTGGTCTTTTTCTGGTTTTGGTATCAAGATAAGAAATCAAAAGAAATACAAAAAGTAAGTTATAACAACAGGTAAAAGGAATTTAGACAGATAGGACAAACTGAACTGCATATGTTGCAGGGTAATAATCAGCTTCTCCTCTGGATGGTTAAACCTAAGTGTGCAGATCAAAAATTGGAGAAATGGAAGGGCTGCAAGGTCAGACAACATTTTGGCCCCAGCCTTTCAAGGTCAGTGAAGACTCAGGGCACAGGTGAATTTGTACTTGCTTCCAGGAATAAGTCTGAGAGAACTGCTTCTCTTTCAGTTTCATTAAAGTGTTTGAGGAATATTTGCATTGAATCTTCTCTAAAATTCTAGTATAATTCAGCAGTAAATCCTTCAGGACATGGTCCTTTCTTTGCTGGTAAAACTTTAATTACATTTTGAACTTCATTGATTGATATTGGGATATTCACAATTTATCTTCTTGATTCTATTTTAGTAATTCATACATATATAGGGATCTATCCACTTCTTCTATTTCCCATTCTATGACAGTAAAGATTTTAAAATTACATACTGATGATCTTCTGAATTTCTATAGGATATGTAATGATTTCAGCCTTTTCATTCTTCATTGCATGAATTTGAGTCTTTTCTTTCCTTTATTGATAAGATTAGCTGCATGCTTATCAATTTTATATAATTGTTCAAAGGTGATGACAAACAACTGAATGATTCAAAGAATCTAGAAAACTTGGTCTCTAGCACAGAGAGGATCTGGATATGGTGCTGGACGCTTATAATCCCAGCACTTTATAATCTCAGTACTCAGGAGGCTGAGGCAGCAGGATCACCAGGAATTTGAGGCCAGCCTAAGTTATGCTGTGATATATAGGCTAGCCAGCAGTACAAAATGAGTCACAGTCTCAAAACAAAGCATTCAAACATCTATGAAACTAGAATAGGGAGGAAATATTCACAATAGACATTTTTTTTTTCTTTTGGTTGATTTGGAAATTGAACCCAGGGCTTCACAGTAAGCTACAACACTAGACCCCTGCTATAATTTTCTATTTGTTTTTATTGTGAGACATAGTCTCACTAAGTGACCAAGTTGCCCAGACAGGCTTCAACTTGCAATCCTCCTGGCTCAGCATCCTGGAATAATGGGATTGTAGGGATGTGCCACCATGTGAAGTTTAATAAGAGAAAGATTTTCAAGAGGAAAAATGGATTACACCTGGCTAATCCTCACTTCCAAAAGAAGCCAAAATATGAAATCTCAATTTCATTTATAAGAGTTCACATACACTTTCCTAAAGATAGTTAAGGTTGTCTCATGAAATACTCAACTAGAGGTATAAGAAAGGACAGAATCTCTTTTCTGTTTACCTCATATTAAGTATTTGAGTGAGGTACTTTTCTACTTATTTTCCTTTTCCTTCTTTTTTCTTTTTCTTTTTCCTTTTTCTCTTTTTTTATTTTCCATAATTTTATTGAAGAACAAATGCCAATGAGACAGTATCAAATCAAATGAGTAGAACAGATTCAATAAATAATACATTTCATTTTGTTTTCTTAGTGGTTATTTGTTGTACAACGTGCAGAAATGATATTCTATTTACAAACACTATTAGAGCAGATGCCTCTCTTCATTGAATTAAGAGAATGTAGCTCTATACCTATCTTTTTTTAAAGCTGAATTATAGGACAGTCTCAATAATTAATACTATTTACATTTTTATTTTCCTACTGGTTATCCATAGTATAAGAAGGAGACAGGATATCCTCTCCAAATACTATTAGTAAAGGAACAACAGCAGAAAGCTATAGAGGAAATAAAATGAGAAGTAATTCCCCAAATTAAAAAAGAAATATCTGAATACATAGTATCTGAAATAAAGAATGAACTCCAGAAACATTGGGTGGAAAAACCATGCTCACCCAGAACAAGTGCAGAGAGCACTATTCCAGCAGAAATATATGAATTAACAGCATCTGAAGAAAAGAAACAACAGCAGAAAGATCATGAGGAACAGAAAGCAGAAATAAGTTCTCAAATCAAAAAAGATTTCATTGAAAAAAAAGAATTCTTTGAAGTCATAGCATCAGAAATACAGAAACACGTCCAGAAATATACAGAGGAAACCCAACTTGGAAGAAACACTGCAGAAAAAGAATTAATAACTACGTCTAAAGAAGACATGGATAAAAAAAATTGAGGAGATCAGAAATATGATGGATTCCTTGAATGAGCAATACAGAAAAGAAATAGAACACATGAAACACAAAGAGATATAGAAGAAATAAAAATATCAATCACGAGTCTATAAAACCGTCTGAGTGAAAGCGAGGACAGTTTCAGATCTTGAAGATGCTGGAGTAGCTAGTGAAAAGGTGAGAAAGGATCTCTTAGAAACAATGAGAATGCAGGAAAAAATAATCCATCACCTGCAAGATGATGCCAAGATGAACAATGTGAGAATAATTGGCATCAACGAGAATGAAGGAGCCAATACAAATGACATAAAAAGAATTTGGGGAGAAATAATAGCAGAAAACTTCCCAAATATGAGGAAACAATCCAATATTCACGTCACCAAAGCATACAGAACACAAAATAACCTCAACCCAAGTAGAAACACACCAAGACATATAATAGCTAAAATCTCAGAAATCCAACACAAAAATAATATCCTGAAAGCTGCTAGAGAGAAGAAGGAGCTCACATTCATAGGAAAAACCATCAGAATTACAGCTGACTTCTCTACACAAACAATGAAGGCAAGGAGGGCATGGAGTAGAGTTCTTTAAGTCCTACAGGAAAACAAATTCCAGCTCAGACTATTATACCCTGAAAAACGCTCTTTCAAGTTTGATGGAGAAGTGAAATACTTCCACGACAACAACTAAAGAATTTCATGATGACAAAGCCATCCCTTGACAGGCTGCTGAAAGATGTTCTAGAGAGAGACCACAATGACCAGAACTCCATGAATGAGAATGGAAGGAACCCACTAAACAAGACAGACAATTAAACACAGGTTACAAAGGAGTAAACAATACCAGCTAAATATCATAACAAACATAAGTCAGCACATTTCAATCATAACCATCAATGTAAATGGACTTAATTCTCTAATTAGGAGAAATAGACTGGCACAGTGGATTAGGAAACAAAATCCAACAATATGCTGTATACAAGAAACACATTTAACTCAAAAGGACATTCATAGGCTCAAAGTCAAAGGATAGAAAACAATACCACATGCCCCAGCACCTCAGAAAAAAGCAGGAGTAAGAATTCTGTTCTCAGACAGTCTCAACTTCAAACCAAGAATGATCAAACGACACAAAGAAGGCCACTATATATTGGTCAGGGGAAAAACTCAAAAGCAAGAAGTAACACTCGTAAATATTTATGCACCAAACACAGGAGCACCGAACTATGAAAGACAAATCTTAAGGGACATGAAAAACTTAATGTCTAAGAACACAATCTTAACAGGAGATCTTAACACACCCTTATCTCAAAAAGATAGGTCAACCAGACAAAAAATTAACAAGGAAGTAGCAGAACTGAACCAGAGCTTGGAACAAATGGACCTGGTGGACATATACAGAGTGTTCCACCCAACCACAGCTGAATAC